>JAJIBD010009817.1:0-82520 GCA_021461705.1 Cryptotis parvus
TAAAATAAAATAATATTTTCTTGAAAGACTTAGGGAATGACTTCTTATAGAATATATAAACTAACATTTTTTTTTGCCTTTTTTGGGTCACACCCGGCAATGCTCAGGGGTTTCTCCTAGTTCTGCACTCAGGAATTACCTGGCGGGTGCTCGGGGACCATATGGGACGCCGGGATCGAGCCCGGTCTGGCACAGACCAGCCACTTGCAAGGCAAATGCCCTAACCGCTGGGCTATTGCTCCGCCCAGATAAACTATCTTAACACTTGAAAAGTCAGTCTCCTTGAGGGTACATATAATTCTCCAGAAAAAATATGATTCTATTGAATAAAGTATAATATTGATATCAGTTAAAAAATGGCTGTTACCTTTGGACTTGGGTGTCTAAAAATCTGTAATTATAAAGGAACTAATTTCTGGTTTTAATTATAACTTATTATTTAAAATTCCAAAATTAATATGGGGTCAGAATAAAATACCCCGAGAAAGAAGTATTATAACCTCGGATTTATTACCAATGATAACTTTGTTATTTTCAGTTTGGCTTGGTGCACTTGCTTCTACAGATATAATATTTCAAATCTGCCTTTAAGGCTTTGATCACTTTGTTTTTTAAAACAGTACATGTAGACATAATGAGCCCTATATAAATATGTGGTTTATATATATATATATATATTTATATATATTTACATATATATTTATATATATTTACATATATATGTATTTATATATATTTACATATATTTACATATATATAAATATATATATCAGGCAAAATATGCCAGATATGAACACTTCTGATTCTATGCAAAGAAAAGTTCATAATAAGATTTTATATTTCCTTCAATTAAATAAACTGAATATGTCATTTTTTGTCTTGGGTCAATTATCAAAATTAGTCATGGGATTCTCTATTAACAATAGAAAGGTTGGGGCCGGAGTTATAGCCCAGCGGTAGGGCATTTGCCTTGCACGCGGCTGGCCTGCCAGCCGGGTTCAATCCCCAGCATCTTATATGGTCCCCTGAGCACCGCCAGAAGTAATTCCTGAGTGCAGAGCCAGGAGAAACCCCTGAGCATTGCCGGGTGTGACCCAAAAAAGAAAGAAAAAAAAATAAACAATAGAAAGTTTAAACTGTTTACTAAAGACAAAAGAATAAAAAAGTCTTGCACCTGTAGCTAGTCCATTATTTTTTCCATTGGCTCTGTGAAAATGAAATTTCAACTTGGTGGCTTAAAACATTATAGATTTATTGTTTTCTAATTCAAGTCGTCAAAAAATCAGAAATGTATTTTACTAGATATAAAATAATCTGTGTTTCTTATTTTGGAGTCGCTAGGGGAGGATTCATTTTCTTGTTTTTCATGCTTTGCAACACTGACATTGCCTGCAACCTTACTATCATGCCTGTAACTTCAGAACTAGTGTTCTGATTCTCCTAACTTTGCCATTTTTTGTACACTGAGAAGGAACCCTAATTTAGAGGAGTCACTTCTCATTCTTGGTCCTCCCAAAAGATTGTGTCTCTTAGGTTAGTTTCACCTCTGATATCAACTGACCAGTCACTTTACAACAAAATATTTTAATTACCCTTTGTCAAATAACCACACCCAGCTTCAGGGATTAAGACAGTGACCAATTTCATTCTTTTTTGCCATCTGTACCAACTAGAATTACCAACATTGCTCTAATATTTCATCTATCCTCTAGACATGAAGACATCCATACAAAACCTACTTTGCTAAGTTATGTCATTTAATATTGTATTTTGTTTTATTTTGGTTTTTAACTTCCATTTTATTTTTAAGAAAAATTCAAATACATCTAATGAATAGTTTTATGTGGTGGAGGTTATACCCAACTGTACACAGGACTAACTTCTGATTCTGTACTAAGGGATCACTCCTGGTGATGGGAGACATTTGGGGGACTTATGCCATACAAGGATTTAAATCAGGGTCAGGCACAGTAAAACAACTGCCTTAACCCCTGTATCCAGACTCTGACATAAAACTCTCTCTATATTAATCAGAATTAATCAATCTACATTATTATCAAATTTTATTGTCAACATATCAGCTTACATAATATCTAGGATCACTTGATCACTGGATCACTTGATATCCCATTATTCATAGATTTGCTCAAGCGGGTGCCAGTAATGTTTCCATTTGACCCTGTCAAGTGCTTGTGTAGCCCAATGGCATCTGTCTGTTTCTAGGATATTGAGAGCTTCAAATTGTTTGTTTAGGGTGCTGATAAGGAAGTCTGACCATCTTGCAGGTGGGCAGCCATGCTATCTTTTGGCATCTTGTGGAATCCAATCAGTAATGGCTCTAATCCAATGGTCGTCTCCAGATCGCATTATATGACCAGTCCATCTGATTTTAGATGTTCTGGCAGATGAGACAGCGTCCTTGATTTTAGAATAGCGCCAGAGGAGGAAACTCCGGATTCCCTGATATATGTGAGGCATGATATTCCAAACATGGCTCTTTTGATTCCTCTTTGGGAGTCCCAAATGGTATTATCATCCTACTTGTGTAAGGCCCAGGTCTCTGAGGCTTATGTCAATGCAGGGAGAACAGTGGAGTCAAAGACGTGTACCCGTAGCTGGAGGTTCTTTGTTCTTTTGGCTATTGCTTCAGTGTTTTTGAAGGCATTCCATGCTGCTCTTTTCCTCTTGTGCAACTCAGGTTTCAGGTCGTTCATCATGTTGACTTCTCAACCTATGTACACATAGCTGTTGCATTCAGAGATGTTTGTTCCATTGAGTGTGAATGGGGTCTCTGGAACTAGTTCATTTCTCATGAACATAGTTTTGTTGAGATTCAGCTGTAGACCTATCCTTCCACATTCTCGGTTAAAGTCTGCCAGCATTTGTGCCGCTTGGCTGCTGTTTGGTGCATTAGAATGATGTCATCAGCGAAGCATAGGTGGTGTAGTTGCGAGCCTGTCTATCTTCACTCCTATTCTTTTCCATTCTAATTGTCTCATGATGTTCTCAAGGGTGGCGCTGAAGAGTTTTGGTGAAATGGTATCACAATGCCAAACCCCTCTTTTGTCGTTGATGATACTTCCCTGTAGAATGGTGAGATCCTAGTGGTGAAACCTTGATATTGTTCACGAAGGATCTTTCTCTATTGGGTTTGAAGGCCCTGTTTGACTAGGGCTTCTATGACTGCTTCAGTTTCCACAGAATCAAAGGCATTCTTTAAATAAATGAACGTGAGACAGAGCAGCATCTTGAGTTCTCTATAGACTTCAATGAGTTCCGCAGGATGGATATGTCGTTCCCAATGTTCTCCCTTCTGAGATCTGACATGCCATTTCGTCAGTTAGGAAGGGAAGAGCTTCAGGCCCAGACAAGATCAAACACGAACACCTGAAGAATCTGCCATCAGTTCTCATCAATACACTGGCTCGACCCTTCACACGCTACCTGACCGAATGTAAGGTGCCCTCCCAATGGAAAACTAGCAGGACAGTTCTACTGTTCAAGAAGGGAAACATTCCAGACATTGGCAACTATCGCCCCATCTGCCTGTTCTCTGTCATATACAAACTGTTCACTCAAGTCATCCTGAACAGGATTGGCAGAACATTAGATGAAGAACAACCATGCGAGCAGGCTGGCTTCCAAAAAGGATTAAGCACAATCGACCATATCCACACGATAACCAACCTCATATCTAGGATATTATATACAATATATAAACTCCCCACAGCATGGTGGCAGCCATTTTCAATGTCTGGACTCCACAGATTGTAAAAGCTCCCCCAAAAAGAGAAGATGATTTCAAGCCCAAGTGTGCGGATCTCGGCAGCTAAAGTCACCAGGCTTCCATGGAGATGGAGCTGTGGTCCCTTTCCCCCACCGCTGTTCCATCCGAGAGGCTTGGTGGACCCATCCACGAACTGCTCCCAAGCTGTTTGTCTTGAACCAAAGACACAGATACACAGGACAGAGCTACTACTGGCTCTCCCTATTGCCCGTAACCGTGAATATTAATAAATGCAAGAACTGAGAGCCTACCTACTACCAAGAGTATCCCGCCCTCACAGCAGGCCTGGCAAGCTACCTGTGTCATATTTGACATGCCAAAAACAGTAATAATAGTAGACCTCATTCCCATAACCTGAATGAACAGTTTGAGTCTCTTAGTGTTCCTGGAGCGAGCAGTTACCATTGGGCTACACTAGCATGTGACAGAGACGAATGGGGACATTACTGGCACCCGCTCCAGCAAATCAATGAACACCGAGAAGATAAGTGATACAAGTGATTATATAAAATTAAAGATGAAAGAAACTAAGGAGAAATTGTCATAGCAATAATTTTCACTACTATATATTCAGAAATTTTATGTTTTATAAGTTGATTTTTCAGACTATAAACAATTTTATTCCTTTTTATCAATAAACTTTACATGGACTAAATATCCAAATATGTTTAATTAGTTAGCTATGCAATGTTTTTGAGTTTTTTTTTCCTTTTTTGTCTTTTTGGGCCATACCCAGCGATGCTCATGGGTTATTCCTGACTCTGAACTCAGGAGTTACACCTGGCTGTGCTCAGGGGACCATATGGGATGCCGGGGATCAAACCCAAGTTGGCCGATTCGAGGCAAATGCCTTACCCACTGTACTATCATTCCAGCCCCCATGCAATGTAGTTTTCAAATGTTCCTGCTCAGTCTACCTTAATATAATACTTTCCATCATCCCTTTTGGTTAAAATCATATGCAAAACAAGTAATGAAAATATGAATTTTCTCCTACTAAAATATTTTATTTCTTCCTGGGAAATACTTTTCACATTCTATGATAATGCCTATAAAACAAAGTAACCAATGAAAAAAGTTAGTGAAGGAGCTGGAAAGAGAGATCAGTAGGTGGTATACTTGCCTTGCACACTGTTGTTCACAGTTCTACCTGTGCATTACAGATATTCTTCATTGCTCTGCCATGGGTAATTCATGAGCAAAGAGCCAGGTGTAAACCCTGAGTACCAATGGGTGTAATCTCAAACCAAAAACAAAAAAGAAATTTGGTGAAAGATTTGATATCAGACATATAAGAGCTTTATATGTGTTATATAAGTTATATGTGCTATATTCATGAATAGAAATAAAGTTCACATAAAATATTAATATAAAATATAAAGTGTTCTCTGTGGCATAAGGCATATATAATGCTTAAACTTGTACAGCAGGAAATAAGGTGGAAGTTTCAGTTTGTGGGCGCTGCGGGTCCCCAGGCCAAGCGTCCCTTCTACCCCGGGCGGGAATGGATGAGCACTCAGATCCGGGAGGTTTTAAAAGACTTACTATCACAGGTTCAGCATAAAACAGCAAAAGGAAAACCCGTGTAGTTCCAGGCTAGACCCCAGCCACGTTAGGCCAGATGGCACCACACGGAACTCAGGAATAACGCCACAAGGCGAAACACTGGAGAAGAACCTGGAGCGGAACCGGCTTGTTTATACCCCCAGAACTCAGACCTTCCTCCCATTGTTATGGAAGCAGGAGGTCCAATGCCTTTAGTAGTCCCTCCCTGCATCTCACCTAGGGCCTTACTGGCTATGTTTTGAGCCGAATGCCTTTGAAATGTAGAGAAGGGGTTTCTGAGATGGCAGTCACTGTACCAAAGATCAACACCAATGCCAGTTAAATATTTCTCCAAGCCTTCCAAGTCTCCTCTACTTCTTGTAGTTTTATATTTTATCAGGAGCCATGCTTGTTTGTTTGGAAGCAAACAGCATTCTCTCTGTCTAATTACTTAGTTCCTTACGTGGCCAGGCTATATGCTGTAAGATCTAGCTAGTCCCACGTGTTGTATAGCATGGGAGAATATTTATACCAGTAACAGCATAATTCAGATAAACTGCCACATAGACTCCCCTACTTGATCTGCGGGGCAATCCGACAGAGCAGAGGCCCTTAGGAGTCCTGCAACACCAGTTCACTTTGAATCTCCACCCATAGAAGAGGTAGACAATATAATGTAGACAGGTTGACTATGGGTAGGATTTGACAGCAGAAAAAAGGAAGTTCCCAGCCCCATAGCTCTCTCTCTCTCTCTTCTCTCTTTCTCTCTCTCTCTCTCTCTCTCTCTCTCTCTCTCTCTCTCTCTCTCTCTCTCTCAGCACATGCTCTCTGGACTCACCCCCAACTCAGCTAAGGCAGCATGGCCAGATGCAGGGACAACTGCAGGTATGTCACCCAGAGCCAGGCAGGGACAAGTACTTGTAGAGGCAGGGCTCGGCTGTCCAGGTAGTGACAAGGTACTGATCACAGGAGTCTCACCCGCATGCACAGAGTCATGGCACAGAGTAAGAAAGTCAGGACAGGACGACAGTAATTGCTGGGGTACAGTTGGGAGGCCCAGCAACAGGTACCAAACACAGGGATCTCATACATGCGCATGTGGCCATGGCCGGAGACTGGGTCAATGTACACAAGACAGAGAGCAGTGCAGTAATAGGACCTGGCCATCTTTCACAGGAGGCAAGTAGATTGCACGGGACAGGACAGGTAAGTTGTTCACGGAATTTGGCAATGTCAGAGACAAGACTAGTAACATCATTCATACGTATAAAAAGGCCTGGACATCTGGAGAGGGACCTAAATATATCAACCTTTTCTGTACATTAAACTGATTCACAATCTTCTGAGTTTTGTAAGTATATCTTTCATACAATTCTTTTTTTTTGGGGGTCACACCCGGCAATGCTCAGCGGTTACTCCTGGCTCTGCATTCAGGAATTACTCCTGGTGGTGCTCAGGGGACCACATGGGATGCCGGGGATCGAACCCGGGCCGGCATGGGCCAGCCGTGTGCAAGGCAAACACCCTACCCGCTGGGCTATCGATCCGGCCCCTCATACAATTCTGAAGAACCAACCAGCATAATAAAATCCACCTCCACATTAACAAAATAATTATATGTATATTTTTTATTAACTTGTCAATTTTTACTAGATTTGATATGATAGAGAAAGATGTTTGCTAAAACTTTTAGGGAAAATATCGTGACACATTGAAAATTTCCTAACCAAAATATTTATTCCTTAAAGTTATGCAAAAGTAAAACTATGGCATAAGATGTTTTTCCAGATCAATGAAACAAAATAATTGCTTACAATCTAATTTTGCTATGACTGCACATTTAAAAAAATAGGAGAAATACCTGGCCTATACACTGAAAAAGATGACAGTGTGCTTTGAATAACTATATAATTATTTTGTATCCTTTCTCCTTTTTTTATTTTTAAATTGCCTTAATTGCCTTTCAAAGTACATGTTGTGTTTACAATGAGAAAATAAGCTTAGATTTTAAAGTTTTATACTATGTTAATTTGGTTATTGAAAATATAACAGTTATAAATCACACTAATAATATGTTAATCTGTTTTAAGAAGAAAATAATTTTTCATATTTACCTTGATCTGTTTGTCATTCAATAATTCCATTTAAATCACTGCACTGTTGGGATAGATTTGCTATTTCTCTGAGCATCTAATTATTGAAAAAGCCAATTCAATTTAATCTAAACTATCACATAAAGAATAATTGATTCTCTTCTCAAATAAACTAGTTGGCGTACTGTGATAAAGATAAGTCAAACAAGAATTTGGACAATTTTTTATCTCTTAGACAACAAAAGTGATTACATTAAAATAATATTTATGCTGTTAGATGATTATTTTATAATGTGATTATTTTTGCTCCTCTGCAGTATAAGTATACTATGATCAGAATTACAACCCAATCTAACCTTATATTTAACTCATTAGTTTTTAAATATAGAAATATTTACTCTAAAAAGGATCAATTACAAATTAAGTAAAATAAGAACTCAAATTATTTATTATCCTTGAAAATGAAGACATTTCTCTTATATTTAAATATAAGACAACATATATTAAATTAAACCAGTTAATTTTGTTTTCTGAATTTTATCTCAAATAAAAATAATAAAATAATTCATCCACCTGCCCCTTAATTTTTTAAGGGAATGAAAGCTCTAGTGGGTGAAATGTTGAAGTAATATAGTCATCCTGGTTAAAAAAAAAAAAAAACTTTTGAAAAAGAATAAAATTTAGGAAGAAACTGCCCAGCTCTGAAGAAGCCCAGAGGCATAAAGCTATCATTTCTTTGTTTTGAATCCTAAACTCTTTGGAGAAACCAAAGCCCCAGTCACAGGAGGGTGAATCCCACTGGGAGGCTGGATAGGCTAAACTAAAGATCATGATAAGAATACGAAAGTACCATCAAGAATTCAAAGATTCCCCCTGACAACTTCAACATGGACATTGTATGGATGACTTTTCCCTGCCACCCAGTTTCTCAGGGAGTTGGACCACCTTCTTGCTTTTCCAGGGGAAAGAAAAGTCAGTTCTGACCTTGACAGACATTCTAGGACCATCGCCTTACCTCCAGAAAAAATTTCAGGAGGAGGTAGAGTACTGAATTAAGGTAGATTTTAGTGAAAGAAACTTAAAAGAGGTGAGAGGAGAATAAGTGAAGAATAAACTTTCAAGAAAGAACACAAACTTTTCTGGAGTGGAGAGAGCAGAAGAGAGATGTGCTTAAAAGAGCAAGTGAAGAGCAAGTCCGGGTTGGCATTCAGGAGTATTTATAAAATTCCTCCAAATGATTTTATTCCGGGACCTTTGCATACATTGATGTTAATCTGAGCCTTGAACAGAAAAGCCTGGTGCTTGATGGCCTTCTTTTAATCTCTCCCCTTGCACTGCTGATGGCCTCTTCATAATTTCATAAACTCTACAGTAGCTTCTCCTTTTCCGAGGGATACACTTTATCCTCTATGCAGCTTCTGGGAAGTGTTTCAGTACCTCCTCTCCAAAGATCTCCTGATTTGCATGTCAAAGGGTTGAGTCTCCGTGCCTTTTGGGCTGCTCCAGGGCTAGGCAGTCTCTTCTTAAATTGGATATTACCCAACAGTATAATAGCAGGGCCCACAACATACATATTGGCCTGCAGCAAAAGAAATTTCTCTACTAGAAACACCTTTGTGGCTGCATAGAGGAACGGACAAACCTGGAGGTATTCAAGCATTGATCCCTGAGTTTGTATTCAAGGGTCACTCCTTATATGCTTAGGGAGCCATTCCCAGTTCTGTGGGTAAAACTGAACCAGAGTCTGCCCTAAGCAAAGAAAAGCATTTAATATTTGGACTATGTTCTGGCACCTAAAACTATTCTTTGGAATAATTAAAGAAAAATATGTTGCCATATTTGTGATGTTAAGTAGAATTCGACTTTAAAATTGTACCTCTTGATGTAAAATGTGTAGGAATGCTAGTTTTTTCACTGAAAAATTCTGCATTTAGGGAACAACATGCTTTATGCCACAGAACAGTTTGGGATTTATCTTTATTATTGTAAAGTTCTGAAGCAGGCAGGCAGGTAGACAGGAAAGAGTCCCTCCCCCATGGCAATTAATACCTAGGAAGGAATGAAACCAAGGGCACTAAGGCCACAAAAATAAATACATAAATAAAATTTAAAAGCCAGTTTATAGACATAGGAATTAAGGATGGATAAGTTCTGTACCTGGTCTAGCACAGACCTAGAATGGTCAACTCAACTCAGACAAGGTGTAGCAGGATCAAAGGCCAGGAAAGGAATTTCAAAGAACATATTCTGCTCCTAGCTTTACCTCCTTGGCAATCACCTTAACAAGCATCAGACTTTTACTAGGGAGAAAGCCCTATGTGGTGCAGCTTGGTAGAAACCCTAGAGAAGCCAACGTGAACTAAGGAAGTGCAAGCACTTGCTCCCCGAGTCCCTGTGCTGCTGTAGAGCATATGTGGTGCTTGAGCACATGTGTCTCCTACATCTCCCCTCTTGAGATATTTACTTTGATGTCTAATGCTGGGCTGTGTACTGGCCTCTCTACATTCTGAAGAAGTCCAGCTTGACAGTCTGTTCCAGATTTCTTAGTCTCGAGCAATCTATTCTATTATATAGATGGACTGTCGTTTCTTTAACCAGTTGTCTGTTCTCAGGCATTCCTGTTGTTTCCAGATTCTGGCTATTGTGAACAGTGCTGCAAAGAACATAGAAGGACAGATGGCATTTCTGTTGTGTGTCTTTGTGCCCCCCAGGGCATAATACCAGAAGTGGTATTGCTGGATTTTACAGAAGTTCACTCTCCTTGACGTTAAAAGAAAAGTCATCTTTAAAGACTAAAAAAAAGGTGACCAAGACAGATAGCCCACAGAATGGGAAAAACATTATTTCAACATTACCTATGTAGAACTTAATAAGTAAAAACATCCACCTTATCAAAAAATGGGGAGAAGAAATGAACATAACTTCCTCAAGGAAGTAACTCAAATGGCCAAGCACATTAAAAATGTTCTACTTCCTTAATCATCAGGAAGATTTAAATCAAAATAACAATGAGATATTATCTCCTACTACAGACATTGGCACATATCCTTTTCTTTTTTTGATTACAAAATAACTTAGCAATTAGGATCTATTAATACTAATTGTTTCAACACAAAATTAAAGATTTTGTTTCAACAATAAAAATTCTGTCACTCTATTATAATATAAATTTAATAATATTTTACAACTCCCAGATTTGATATTATTTGTAATGTTTCTTCTTTATAGTCAATCATAAATTTAAAGTGAATGTATTTTCCATAAATAACTGTTCTTGATAAAGAATTTTAGGGATCTTGCTTTTAATCTAAGTACATGATCATTTTTATTTCTGTCAAATTTATTTATGTCAAACACCTTTCTCCTTAGTTCCAGTACTTCATTCAAGCCTATCAAGATTTTTATCTCTGCCACTATCATGAAATATATCATTTAAACCTACTAAATCTATCATCTCCAAATATGAAAAGGCTGGCTTGTGTCATGATCCAAGTTATTGATAAAAAATATTGCAGATTCTCGTTACTCGCCTTGCAAGAACTCCTCCATTTAGCACTGATCCACAACTTAGCATTTTAAGAGTTACGTTTGCATATCAAAATATAAATCCCCCTAAATTAACCTAAAGCTCATTCAGTAAATTCTTATTATACTAAATACCTTAATAAACTCTACTATATGCACTGTATTCTTGAGTTTTATGTTTCTCTGGCATACAATAAGCAGGTCAGGAATATAATAACATTTTATTTCTGCTCACTAATCAAACTGGATTAGGAATAGCCAGAAGAAAAATAGTAAGATTCTTCATCATGGCACACTGGAAGTGATTCTCAAACCCAAGCAATGGTTTTAGTATTTTTTAAAAGAAAGAAAGCTGCCTCTGATGTCTGCATGAATATTTGTGAACTGAGAAGATGACTGCAAGATTTGGAGTACATGTTTTGCATGTATGAGATTCAGCATGCCTGGCATGCTTCATACCCCACCCCCCAAATCGATTGCCTCAAAACACCTTTTAGGTCATTATGGCTCAAAGGATTGTAGCAGAAGCAGCTGATCAAGTTTTTATCTTCAAGCAGTTAATCTTAAGGGAGCAGCGAGCAAATGGTTAAATTCAATAAATAATTTATTCAGGGGAAGGGAAAGGAAGGGAAAGGAATGCAGGAAATTTCCCAGATGATGGAAAGGATCTACCAATGAAGGTTCCAAAGAAACACTGAAGGTTTTTCCCTTTTAGGTCCTTTTTAAAAAAGATGAGTGGATCAAGCGTTTCTTTATGTTCCAAGAATGTGGACCATCATGACAGGGGGAGAGGATGCTGAGATGATCACCCTCTGGAATCTGCTTCTGGCATAGTCTAGTCATCCATGTGGTTACCGCCAATGTTGGGTGGCATGCCCTACTGAGCCATAGCCTTCAGCTACACTTACCTTATGTGGAGAGCTGGTCCCTGCCTTTGGGGAATCTCTGGAGCAGACACAATGGGAGTTCGGGCAGAGTTGGACTGATTTCTTTTTTTTGCCCCGGGCTGGACCATGGGGGGGACCCGGCGGGCCGCGGCGCGGGCAGCCGCGCCCCCCCGCTGGGCTCCCCCCCCCGGCCCCTGATTTCATAATTTTATATGACATAAATATTTTTATCATGAATCTTGCTGGTCCCAGATCAATATTTGTTCCGTGGGTCACCGCATGGGACATATATGTAGATATTCCAGGAGTACTTGGCGACGTTGGATCAACCTTAATGTAGTCAATTTTCCTAGTTCAGAGACATGCCAGTGCAAACTGATGTGTCTCTGATTCTAAAGGTAATGCCAGAGTGAATTATTCTGATGGATTTTCGGCCTTAGTGGGATCCAGAGTCTGGGATTTGCTAGCTATATATTCATGGTAGAAGGTATTAATGCCATTTCCTACAAGCTATATTCTGAACTGCTTTCTGGTTCAGAGATGCAGCCCCTCCTCCTCTGCTAGGGAGATTTTGCCTCAGAAAATCAGTTCTGGTTTTTTTTGAAGCTTGAGCTATAAAGGCCCATGCAAAGATTTACACTTCAAAAGGGTCTTTTGCCTGCCTTCATCTCTAGATAGCCCAGCCACGTTGGACTATGCTGGAAGATTTTGGCAGGCTCTGTCTATAAAAGAAGCTAGGATAAGAAGAAGGGGCCTTTTTGCCATTTTGTCTTCCCTTGGTGTTTTGCCTCTCTGTCATCTCCATTCTCTATTGGGCTTCAACACGTGATGGCAGCCATCTTGGCCTACACGTGGCCAGAGTCAGCTGGGAACACAGTGTCAGGGTTTTTTTCTGTTCTTGGATTGTATATCAGAACCTGTGATAGTAAAGTCTTAAAACTGCGTTGGATTCCTTAGTTTTCATCCATTCCCTGCCAGCTTGTGAGGTAGAAGGGAACTCATTTCCTGGTATTGTTGGGACCCCAGTGGCTCTCCGACCTGGCATTCCATAATGCAGGATTCTCCTTCAGTGCAAAAGCTTGATCTTGTTTGTTGATTTCCCTTTTCCTTATCATAATGACTAAGTGCATGTTTTGTACAAGAAACTGCCAATTTGCTTCCCTTGTACCTCATGATTTTCACCTGACCAGTGTGCCACAACTCTCTAAACAATATCTATTTATAATAGACATTAAAACTATAAAACTCCTTATAAAAATGTGACAAGGATTTAACTAACAGGAGATTGTCCTTAGTTAAGAGTATAGAATGGGTTATTAACCCAATGATGTATTTGAATGCTCAGTGTTATCATAAACTAAGTACATTAATTTTGTGAAGACTCTGCACTTCATCTTCAAGCCTTGAGTTAAAAACATACCTCTTCAAACACACTTTACAAAAGAGATATCCATCTGCCTGTTCAGAAAAGTACAATGCCTTTCAAATTTTCCCTTGCCTTTCTTTAAGTAAGTAATAAATCTAGAGGAGCAGCCAAATTCCAAGTAAGAAGGGAAATATCGAGAAAATAGTTCTGGCACACTATTGAAGAAGTCATCTTAGTACAAAGGGTGCAAGAATTAGTAATTAATAGCCTAGCCTTTAAAATCAGACAGGCAGAATTAGGTTTGCATTTAATCAAGACATTTTCTTGCTGAGTCACAACTAGAAGTTACTCAGCTTTATTCACTTATTTTTATCTTATATACTCAGGCATAATAATAGTATTTTTCATTAACAATAAAATAATAGTAATAAGAAACATTTAAAAATTAGCACATTAGTATGTTGTCTAACTGGTAGCAAATAATTTAAAAGTAGGATTTCACTGGTATTCCTGTTGTTCCACTTAAAAACCTATTTTCATGTTCTAATAGTCTATATTTATAATGGTGGTCAACTGATTTTATGTTTGAAATGCATTTTAGCAATGCTTATTTTCCAAGAGTCTCAAATAAGACCTAAAACATGCTCTATAGTGTTTTCTCCAAATAAACCAATTAAAGATTTCTACTCACGCAAATTTGTGAAGATTTTTTATTGAACACAATTTGGATCTCCAGAAATACAAAATCTCAGCATTGTGATTTTAGTTTTTGGAGGCCAAAAATATATAGCTATTGCTTTGTAATTGCTTTGAGACTTTTGACTAAGATTATGTGTAACAGTTATTTCTTTGTTGATTTTATTGCTATTAAGATTGTTTTAGTTTATAATTGTTTTGTGCTTTGTAGCCATAGTCTCTGGTGTCTTGGGCTAACTACTGACTCTTACTTAGGGATTACTCATGTGTGTCTCTGAAGACCATAGTGATGCTGAGGACTAAACTTGGGTCTGCTGCATACAAGTCACATCAAAGAACTTCTGTACCATTCCACTGGCTGCTTCTTAATTTTTGTGGTCTAACATTTTATATAATGGCTTCAAGTTCAAAATATTTGGTGGAATTTGCTAATATCCCAAATATATGAAAGATGACAAACATCAATTAAAATACTTTGTGACTCAATTGTGGCACTTAAAAAAATCCAGTTTCATTGGATGAGAAGATAGTCACCTCAGTTATTATATTCTTGTTCAGATAAATAAAAAATATCTATTTTGAGCCCCTTATTTTCATGTAGTGTTTTAGAAATACCAAGGAATTTTTTCCATGTCTTCTTATAATCTGGACTAGCAACTCTATAACAAAAATGTGTTTGGAGTCTTTATAATCCTCTTTAATTTTTTAACTCATGTGGCACCCCACCATCAGAGCCCTGCCAACTTTCTCTACAGAGAACAACAGTAACTTATTTGAACACTTAAACTACAAATAAAGTATTCATCTAGACATAATCACTAATTATAAAATATATGATTTATATATTATATATACTATATGTGCGTATAAATATATGCATAGAGAGAGCTGCAGCAAAGTAACTTATCACAGAAGAGTTAGTGAAATCAACTGAAAGAGTGGATGTTTCTATTTTTATTAAAATTGCCAAGAAAAGGCATTATTTTAGGAACACAAAATGTCAGTATGTTCCAGAGATCATGCACAAGAGTTAAGAAAAAAGGAGATAGAGAATAACGTCTAAAGAGAAGGAGGAGGGGATATGGAGCAATGTATAGAGAGGTTGAAGAGAGGATATTGATTAAATTCTAGTGGTATCAGGTTCTTGGTATGAATAATTCATTTATAAAGCAACTACTATTTTGAAGATCACACAATGTTTTATAATTCTCAATTCTCATGAGTTTGAAATATAGTAGAGCTGAGTCTGAGCCTGGCTCTAGTCTCAGCACCTCATTATCTCCAGGGCATTGCTAGAGATAGGCCTATGTGCCCTCACACACAATATGGTTGACCTGTAGGTTCCCGGCAACACCTTCGCCCTCAACCTGCTCTAGAGCCCACTCCAGGCGTCCTGAAAAGACCTCCCGAGGTCTTTTCTCCCTATCCTTCCACAATAAAATAAGTAATAAGTTGCAGTTCTATAACACAGTGAAATGAAAGTTTTATAATTCTAATATCAATACTTTAATATCAAAGTTTAAAATCTCATGCCTATGTCTCCTAACATATATATGGGAAGAATGTGTTAAAACTAGAGTTTCCTTGTATAAATAGATTGCTTGTTTTGAGAGTTTTGTTTTGTTTTATGGTTCTGGGCCATACTAATCTGTGTTCAAGGGTTTGTTCCTGGGTCTGATTTAAGGAACTATTTATTGTGGGTCTCAGTGGAGAACACAGTGGTGACAGAAACCGTTGTAGGTAAGTAGAAGGCAAACACCCTGCCCAATGCACAATCTCTTTGACCCAAAGTTTCTGGAGCTCCTCTGTTCTTTAAGAATTTTAATTTTTTCCCAAAAAGATACAGATGAAGTAAAAATAATCATCACTGTATCACTGTATCACTGTCTTCCCATTCATCATCAATTTGCTCGAGCGGGCCCCAATAACATCTCCATATGTCCTGTCTCATGCTAGTAGAGCTCAAGGGCATCTGCTTGCTCCAGAAACATAAAGAGCCTCAATCCATTCCTGAATGAGGTCTATAATTGTTACTGGTATTTGGCATATCAAAAAATAATCATAATCTTTATTATCACATACATTTTATAAAATTGAATTTGAAATCTGAGAGAAAATAATTCTATACTCTTTCCATATTCTATATTTGTCCCTCAGTTAAATATGTTTATTTAACTAATAGTGGTCTTTGACATCCAATGTGGCGGTCCCACAAGTAATCTCATCCTTTGAACTGATTGCTTCTAAAAAGGTCATTTCAAAGAATAGCGCAATGTCTGAATTATGAAGCTGGCTATTTGTAACCCATATTGTATCTAGAAACATAAATTCTCTGTTTTATAAAATAAATGTATAAACTCAACAGTGTCCCTGACAGTATTGGGCTCAGCAAAGTCCCTAGATGCATCTAGGGTCAATGACATACATGTTGACCCTAGATGCATCTAGGGACTTTGCTGAGCCCAATACTGTCAGGGACACTGTTGAGTAAGGGATAACGGATAAGGATAAGGATAACGGAAAAAGTCCACAGCTCTTGAAATCTCCTTTAATCTGTCTTCCCTCTAGCCTCACTCCACCTCACTGCAGGGATCTCTCTCTCCCTGCAGTTTCTCTAGCAGGGAGGTCCAACGGGATTCTCCAAACAGGCTCTCTAGCAGGCCCCCTCCTCTTTCCTCTCCTCCAACTGGTCTTTTGTCTCTGTCCTAGCAAGCTCTCCAGCAGGTAGTTCTCCAACTCTCACCCCTTCTCTCTCCCAGCAACCTCTCTCTTTTTCATCAGTAAACTCTCTCTCAAGCAAGCCCAGGCTCTCCCCTGTTATAGCTGCCCATCCAGTCCAAACCCTGGCCTTCTAACTGTTTAACAGTCTTCTTAACTTCAACTTACAGAGGGTTATTCAACATCTCCCTACAGGGGGTTATTCAACAACTAACAACAATATTTAAAATGATGTTTCAAAGGCAAGAATAAGTTTTATAATTTTATTTTTCAAAAACTGTATTGCACTGGGCCAGAGCAATAGCACAGCAGGTAGGGCATTTGCCTTGCATGCAGCCCATCCAGGTTTGATCCCCGGCATTCCATATCATGCCCGAGCACTGACAGGAGTAGTTCCTGAGTGCAAGTCAGGAGTAACCCCTGAACATTGCCTGGCATGATGCAAAATAAAAAAAAACTGTATTGCTAGCATCTACTCATATGTTGTCCATTTATCTTGGTAGATATAAATTGTATAAAATTAATGATAGAAAATCAGCATGAAATGGGTACTAAAATGATCTTCTGGGGCGGAGCGATAGTCCAGCGGGTGGGCATTTGCTTTGCACGCGCCAGCCCATGCCGGCCCGGGTTGGCATCCCATATGGTCCCCCAAGCACCGCCAGGAGTAATTCCTGGGTGCAGAGCCAGGAGAAACCCCTAAGCATTGCCGGGTGTGACCCAAACAAGCCAAAAAAAAAGATCTTATTTTATCTGGAATAGATTTTTTTCTTGCACCCAGCGTATTATAGAATTAAGGGGGATAAGTGGATTAATAGTACTGAGAATTGACCTATTTCTTTAAGAATCTGTGCATTCTGATCAAAATAATGTACAACTTATGAGTAAATGGCAGGGGAAAAGTTACACAAATGAATGGTAAATTTAAATTTTAGTACTCAATAACTGTTGTTTAAGTTACGCCAACTTGTTGATTGTTGTGCAACCAGCAAGCACATTACTGGTTAGTACTTGCAGTAGGGAGACTAAACTTCACTAATATCAGCTATAAACTTTCAATTTCTGAATAATAACAGGCTAAGGTGAAGAATCCACATGAATCAAAATAATGTGATGAGTCATTGGAAGAAAGCTATAGCACATATCGTATAAGAGAGCAGCTCATTTCTGGGAGGAAAATGTATACAAGAAAAAACCTATACCGCATATTTTATAAGAACATGTTAAAGCTAAAAGATTTAATGTCAACACATTAAGATAATTTTCTGTGGGGATATGGAAATTAAGGGAAACGTGGTGGTAAGGGGGAAATCATCTGAAAATATTTTCTCTCAAAATGAGTTACATCAAACAACATTCAAAAAAAGATAAACCATTTTCTATATTTACTCAAATAAATGCAGTGCACATGTGTAGAAGAAAGTCCATATTGTTTTGTCACTATCTACAAATAGAAAAATGCAAAAATAGTATTGAGAAATGGCAGTTAGAAATATTTTGTATTAGGGACTGAAGTGATAGTGCAATGGGGGAGGGCACTTTGACTTGCATGCGACCAACCCTGGTTTGATCCCCATCATGCCATATTGTCCCCAAGCACTGCCAGGATTGATTCCTGATTGCAGAGCAAGGAATAACCCCTGAACACCTCTGGGTGTGAACCAAAACAGCAATATATGTGTATATGTATATATACACATGTATCTATATTTGCATACACATGTGTATTTATTATTATACAAACTGCATTACAGAAATAAATAAGGGTCCTTAAAGCCCCAGTAGATAAGGATATACATGTATGAAAATATAGAAGGTATATAAAAGACTGTTGAATACGAAAACTGGTAGAAGGAACGATCTGTCATCAGATATAGATCCAGGTGATTCTGAGATGCATCGCCATTCGACCCCTTCCCTATTTATTCCACTGTAAAGCTAATAGAAGTCCATTCCCACAACTACTTCTTGCTGTAAAATGGCTCATCCATATTTACCACCCACTCACATGTTAATTTTTTTTCTGATTTTTTGGGTCACACCTGACAATGCTCAGGGGTTACTCCTGGCTCTTTGCTCACGAGTTACTCCTGGTAGTGCTCAGGGAACCATATCGGATGCTGGGGATTGAACCCGGGTTGGCCACGTGCAAGGCAAACACCCTACCTGCTGGGCTATCGCTCCGGCCCCTTACATATTACTTTTTAGCAACTCTGAAATTCAGAAATCAACTACGGATCATATATCACTTGTATCACTTGTATCATTTGTCTTCTCATTGTTCATTGATTTGATCGAGGAGGCAACAGTAACATCTCCATACACCCTGTCACATGCTAGTGTAGTTCAATGGCATCTGCTTGCTCCAGGAACACAGAGAGTTTCAAACCATATGTATAGGTCACGGAATAAGGTTTATAATTGTTACTGGTTTTGGCATATTAAATGCAATACAGGTAGTTTGCTAGGCTCTGCTGTGCAGGTGGGATACTCTCTGTAGTAGGCTCAAATATAGGAGAACCTAAATATAGAATAGAGTACTGCAGTTTACCTGCCCTTAATAAGAATTAAAAATAAATCTTCCTGACCAGAGAGTTAGCATAGGGTTTATGGTACTTGGATTGCACCCAGTTGACTCTGGATTCATCCTTGTTACTTAATAAGCTTCTCTGATCACCAGCAGGAGTGATATCTGAGCAGAGCCAGGAGGAATCCTTAAGCACAGTGAAGTGGTCCTCAAATAAAATCAAATTAATAAAATTTGATAGAAGACCTTTCTAATTTTTTCTTTGTCTCCAGAGTCAAGGAAATAGATTAATGTGTTGATTAAGAGAAGAGATCCCTTGAGGGGCCGAGAGATAGTACCAGGGTTAAAGTACTTCAACCCTGCCTATGGCTCTTGTTTGTCTGAGCCCTACACCCTGATACTGCATATGGTTCTCCCAATCAGGGCCCACTGCAATTCTTGACCATCAAAGCCAGTGTATACCCTGCAGTATACTTCCTCTGGTCCATAATCAGAAAAAAAAGTAAGTAGACACCTTTTGTCACTTCCACTCTCCTATTCATTAATATCCACTTAAAATACTAGTTATTTAAATACTGAGATATTATAGTAAATTATTGCTAATGTGTGCTTCACAATTTTCTTTAGCCAGAGCAGGGAGGGCAGTGTGGGACACAACCAGGCATGTTCAGGAAGCACTATTTTATTTTTATTTGCTTTTTGGGTCACAGGACGATGCTCAGAGGGTACTCCTGACTCTGCACTCAGGAATTACTCCTGGCAGTGCTGGGGGAACATATGGGATGCCGGGAATTGAACCCAGGTTGACCGCTTATAAGGCAAAAGTCCTCCAAGCTGGGCTACAGCTCCGGCCTCCAGGAAGCACATTCAGCTTTGCTGGGGAAGGGCTTACTGCAGCATCGGACACTGAAGTCAGAGTAGCCACGAGCAAGGCAAGTGCCTTTGCTCTGTAGACTTTCTATGGCTCTAGGTCTTTGTTTTTGTTTGCTCTCAGACATTTTAATTGTGGCAGGGCCGGAGAGATGGTCCAGCGGGTAGGGTGTTTGCCTTGCACGGGCCGGCCCATGCCGGCCCAGTTTCGATCCCAGGCATCCCATATGGTCCCCTGAGCACCGCCAGAAGTATTTCATGAGTGCAGAGCCAGGAGAAACCCCTGAGCATTGCAGGGTGTGACCCAAAAAGCAAAAATAATAATAATAATAATAATAATAATAATAATAATAATAATAATAATTGTGGCAAATTACCTATACTGTGAATTTTATTTCCCTCACCTTGAAGCAAGCCATACTTAAATAGCATGTGCTTTTCTACTTTTTGTGCACTAACCACAAGAGTTCTTCTCAATCTCTTTTTTTTTCCTCAATCTCTTATTTTGTTGGGCTGAATCTCCGTGTTCACAACATTTCTTGAGAACTTGCTTTGAATTATTTTGAATATAGATATATTCAAACAATATATGGGATTGATAGTATATATTATAATTCCAAATATATTTGATTTGATAATGTTTAAAGAAAATAAACTGCCTTTCACACTCTGTACTACTTATTTTTTGAATTTTCTTTCAACAGCAGATAATCAAATAGATCCACATCACCATCATGCATCTTTCCTTTCTGTTCCCCTGTCTTTCCCATAGTAAATATCTTAACGAGAACCAGGTAACATTTACTGTACTTTTGTTTGCATTTCCATGCTAAGAGATGTTGATAGTTTTCATTTGATGATTGGATTTGCTGTATCTTCTTTGGAGAAATGTTGATCTAAATCCTGTTCAGTTTGTAGTGTGGTCCTTTGATTTTGGCTGTTCATAAAAAGTATCTGTGCTAGGTAGATTTTGATTCTCTCCTGATAATTTTTGGGGGTTCTGGTTTGGTAGTCTCTAGTTCAGCTGTTACTTTTGTGTAGTACCTGTCTTTTATATTCAAAAGCACACCAAAGTGGTGATGCTGTCCTCTTATTTTCTAAAATTTTTTGGGAGGTCCTCCAGAAGTTTTAGATCATTTGAGTTATCTGTGTTTGCTTGTTTGGGGGCCACAATTCATTCCACCCAGGCATTCTTCACTCTACCAGAGAGCACAATGGAGCAGGCCAAGACCAACCAGCCAGAGGGCACTTCCACCCCCCCACACTACCTAGCCCCTTTCCGAGTATTTTTAAAAGTATGTTTTAGGGAGGATGAACTCCATTTCTTTCCATCAACAATTCAGCTTTATTTACTGGAAGTTTGTTTTTCATATTAAAAATCTTCACATGTTTCTGAGCGAGAAAAAAAAAAAAAATAAATATTTTTCATTTCTAATACCATTGACCATGACCATTTGCTTTGATATGTTACCTACAACCTTTTCTTTTTGTTTGCAGCCTAATACTGTTAATATTTTCTACCAATTTTCATGAGACTTTTCTTTTTATAACTGGTTTGCTATTTGTACTTCAATATCCTATGATTTTAGGTGGAGCTTTCTGCTAACAAAAATCTTGGATTAGGACTTCAAATTTGGCTTTATAACATATAATATGATTCTGATTAGACGTAGCGCTCTTCACTTATTCTTATTTCTTCAAATTTTTAATTTATCCCTTCTTAGAAGTCATTCTAAACTTTTCTATAAGTTTAATTGTGGAAACTGTTTCTTAATTTCCATTGCAGATTTTTTCTTGTATGCATCTTGTTTTGTTCTCTTCATCCTTGTTGACCTTTTTAGTTTTAATAGATATTTTGAAAAATGCTTAAAATTTTCCCCATTTAAGAGTTTGTCACCTCTGAGCATGTATAATTTTATGTATTTCTTTCTTGTTTGAATGTATTTTATTTTTCTTCAAATTCCATTGTGAATGGATGTAGAGAAAGTGAGCATCTTTTTTTTGATTAAAGTTGAAAATCTTATTCTTTTTCACCATTATGGGTGGTCTTTTACTAAGTGTTTACACACATACACACACACACACACACATATATATATGTAAATACTAAAGTGAATTTCTTTCCACTCTTGTGGATAAACTGTTTCTAGGAAAAAAAACATCGTTGATTTTTCATCAAAAAGCTTATTTTTCCCTGCACCAGTTGAGATGCTTAAGTGGTTTGTTTGTATTTCTCACATATGAGAATGACATATTCTATTTTTTCCATAGATTTCATAGGAGTCTTGCATTAAAGGATAAACATCGTACTTGATCCTATTGGATAATTATGTAAAGATGCTATTGAATAACTTGAAATAAAGTTTTCATGACATTACATAGTGAAACAAGATAGTTTTTTTTTGACTTAAACTTACCTAGAAAATGCAGAGCAGGCATAAGAGAGGAAGAATGCATTCAAGAGAGAACAGGGTCTGGATTTAGGGAGAGAGTTGATGAAGTAAGCAAAGACACAAGGCAATAAACACATGAGAGTAATGTTCAAGGAAGAAAATGGGTTTGAAGCCTAGATAGATACTTTAAGGTATTGATTAAGATAGTTCACAGGTAGGTAGTCTAGAGTTTATTTTTATGGGGTAAATAGATGGCTGAAGTTTAAGTTCACCTTCTCTGCAAGCATGAAGTCATGACATTATTCACCAGGGCTGCAGCGTTATCCCCTTGTGCCATTGTTCAGCTGTTTGAAAGCCTTGGAATAGTACAAAGCATGTAATTTGCAGTGTATAACAGTCAGGCATGTGCAATCACTGTACCTAAAGCACCACTCCTAGTGAGAACCACAGAGAAAGATTTGTGAGCACAAAGTCTGAAAGAATGACCCTTAGAGAAAAGCCCCAAGAGCACTCAAAACATATAAACCCCAGAATGCACAGGCACCAAAAAGCCAAAGAGAGACTTCTCCAATGAGCACATCAACTAAAGACATGTGAATTTACAAATACCATGATGAGTGTGCAAGCAGCACCACCAGGCAAGCGTGTGCACCCCCTGCTATTTGCAACAATGACAACGGAAGGAGAGCAGAAAACAAAGTAAATCCAAATTGTTTTTATTGTCCCTTCTGTTTCTCTAATTTAGTTCTGGACTTGGTATACAAGAGTTTGTTATCCAGGTTCTTTGTTCCCTCACTTGATCACTTCCATTCCAGCTATCAGTGAGATCCTTTGCTCACCTTCTTATGTATTTCCCTAGAAGGTCTCCCTCTAGTTCAATAGTGTTGCAACAAAGGGCATGACTTCCTCTTATCTTACACTCATGTAGTATTCTTTGTGGATATAGATGACAACACCTCTGTCCGCTCAACACTTGGTCACTTGAGCTGTTTCTAGATTGTAGAGACTCATAGAGAGATCGGATGAGTTATGGACGAGGCCCTTGCAAGCAAGAGGCATTCCCAGGACCCCACTCCGTCTATGAGAGGGCAGGATGATGCCTGTGAGTTTGACTCTCTGGAAAATACTGGAATACGTCTCCTTTGCTAGTTACCTTTATCACTAGTTATACATTGTCTTTAGCACACAACCATAAGCTCTCCTGGGCCTATGCATCCATTGTCTCAGTGTCTAGTTTGAACGTTAAGCATTAATCTATCTCCTTACGATTGTGTTCAGGAATGTATGGGTGGTGGGCTATGTGGAAACCCCCATATATGGTGGTCTGCATCAGACTCCTTTGTTCTCTTTAATTGACATCAGTCTGTACCTATATGTCAATAAAAAGAATTTCTGTTCTGGTTGCTTGGTGCCATGCACCAGCAAGACAGTGGTCCTCCAGCTACATCTTTTATACCCGTGAACTCTTATCTCTGTGCCCTGACCTAAAGAGACCACCTTACAACACTAGATCTTGCCTATTGTAAATAGTACTGCAGTGAGCTTAGCTGTGTGTGATTTCAAATTAATGTATTTGTATTTGTATAGCTAGATACCTAGGGTAGAACTTCTCAGTAGTATCATATATTTTAATTGTTTAGACATTTCATTCTGATTTCAATAGTCTGGAACAATTTACATTGCTTCCAAGGTGTACCTTTGTGTTCAAACCTTCACTAATGTTCATGCCTGGCCATTTTGCTACAGGTCATTTTTTATATGAGTTACGTGATGGTCTATTTTCACAAAAAGTTTGAACAGATTTTTTTTCTTGTTTACTTTTGGAATATAAATGATTAGCTGCAGATTCTGCTTATAAACCTGAAGTGTGGACATTATTTATAATTTGCATGTAGTTATACATATACATATATAAATAGCCATAGAATAAAAATAAATGAAAAGACCAAATCAGAAGATATTCCTTGACTCAAAAGAATTTACAAAAGAAATGTAAGCTTTTTTGAATCTTAAAACTAGTAGATTTCTTCTGAAAATAATTATGATAATTGATAAATCACAAAGTCTTCAAAGCAGAAGATATATATACCAACACAAGTATTATTAATCGCCATATCACATATCAAAGCCAATAATGATGTAAATCACATGTTTTAATTTTATCTGTTTCTACCAAGTACTATGTATAGAACTCTTTTAACTGAAATATTAATAAAAACTGGGAAGCTCTTTTTCTTAAAGAATAGTTTTGTCTTTTCATTAATTCAATGGAATAACTTATCTATTTTATCAAAAGCTGCTTTTTTATACATGTACATACATATATGTATAAGCACTTAATACATATATGCATATATTTTGCTTTCAAAGGACAATAAAATAATTTATACACGTGAACATTCTCTCACTGCACTTCTCTATCTTTCCAAACTGGAGATGGATGGGAGGCAGGAGGTCTAGAATCCAAACGTCTGAGCATCCAGAGAAATCTGTTGTTCCAAATCCCCACCAATGTTGATTTGGTACATCTGAGGAGGTTGATGGGTGATTTTGCAATGGAAATTCAGTGAACAGTAATCTTAACATTGACTGAGGATTAAGTAAATGGTGAGAAAATGGAGATCCCTTTGTACCCAGCAGTCCTTACAACTGTTCATTTACTACATGATGCTAATTAAATGAAGTTAGTTTCATAGTGGCTATGTATGCTACATGCATAGCAAAGCTGTTAACATAATTATATCTCTAACATAGGGGGCAAAGCAGATTACAATTATTGCAAAACCATGGGATACAGACTACCTCTAGTGTAATATTAAGAAGTGAATTTAAAATCCTAAATTTCCCAGACACAGTGTACATGATTAGGTGACATTTAATGGAAATGTTTAAAAATTAAGGATTCTTTTACAAATGATCACATTTCAAATTCAGAGATAAATCAGAAATGAATGCATATATATATACGCATATGTATATATAGCATATGTATATATATATATATATATATATATATATATATATATATATATATATATATATACATTTGTATGTGCACAGAGTAGTCTGTCTCAAGGCCAGTTATACCTGATCCAGAGACTTAGATACACGGGGCAGAGCTGCTACTGGCTCTCCCTGTAACCAGCTGATTATGAGGCACCCAAGAGGGAAGGAGGGTTCTAGCCCTGGCCCACCCTTCCAGCAGAGCCTCACAAGAAGCCAGAGGACTCCCCACACCATGAGGGCTGCCATTTTCCACATCTGAACTCGAGTTCCTCAGAGTTCAACCCAGCAGAAAAGCCCATCTAAGCGGCCTTGTTGTTCATCAATAAATATACGAGATGAGAGGCTACTACAAGAGTATCCCACCTTCATAGCAGAGCCTGGCAAGCTACCTGTGTCATATTTTATATGCCAAAAACAAGTAACAATTATAGACCTCTTTCCCATGTGAATGGTTTGAGACCCTTCATATTCCTGGGAGTGAGCAAATACCCTTGGACTACACTAGCATGTGACAGGATGTATGGAGATGTTACTGGTGCCCACTTGAGCAAAATGATGAGAAAGAAAAGTGATACAAGTGATGTGCACAGAGATGAGTAAAATATGTTTCACTGTACACTTTACTGACTTGTGTAAATATTAGCTATTTTGAAATATATATGAGGTGACAGTTATGCACCAATTATACATAAAATCTGTTACATAAAATACTAAATGTACTTTAATATACAATATTAAATCTCTCTTCTTTTGCCTTCATCACTTACCATATCAACATATTATTAAATATTAGTCAAGTAATAATAGTAGCTGCACAACATTCTTTGATAGTACTGATTTTAGGATCAGGTCCTTCCCAGGATCTTTCACATTTCTACAGTGTCTACAGGTCTAGGCAGGTTCAAACTGATACCTGTCATCCCAGAAAGCCTAGCAAGAAGCCAGAGCAACCCACACATCATGAGGTCAGTCATTCTCAACATCCAGACTCCATTGTTCCTCAGAGCTCTACCCAAGAGAAAAACCTGATCTTTCCTCTTTAAGTTTCATCAGTAAATGCTCCGGATGAGAGCCTTCTACTGAGAGTATACCACCTACATGGCAGAGCCTGGCAAGCTATCCATGTTTTATTTGATATGGCAAAAACTATTAACAATTATAGACCTCAATTCCATAAACTGAGGAATGGTTTGAGGCTCTTCCAGTCCCTGGAGCAACACTTTCTTGCAACAGGATGTATGGAAATGTTACTGGTGCCCGCTTGAGCAATATTGATAAACAACATGAAGACAGTGATACAGTGATACAGTGATAGTGAAAGAATATCAGACTGTAAAAGAATAAATTCTCAGAGGTGAAGGTACTGTTAAATCCAGTTTGCTCTATAGAGGTTATTGTCATTTAGAAGTGTTCTTTCACCAACATTTCACAAATAAAAAATTGGCGATGACAATGTGACCATTTTAAAAGAGATCTTAAATTATTTAATTATTTTAAGTGAAAAGTGTAACTTATAGAACAATAGATATATAGATTTTAAATATGTATCTTTAAAAAGGAGTAATATGACAGCCACTTGTAAGTAGCTATTCTGTTAAAACACCAATTCAATGATATTCTCAATAATATTTGAGACTGCAAAATAGTTATATAAACAAAATAAAAATCTAGTATCATAATACTTGAGTTCTGTCAAATACAACATTTGAAACTTCAGAAGTGTATATTAGATCCTATCCAGGATTTCAGTGTATCCTTCCTGAATTTCTTTGGAATAATTGATTAAGGAGGTGTCTAAAAATAAGGCAAGTGAAATGCTTTCAATTCCCAGGATGAAATATAAAAAACTCTACTGGAAGAGTTTTTTATATTGATATAAAAGATGGGAGAAATATGTTTGTTGCTACCTTTTACATTATGGTAAATATCTAAATTGTCTTATTCACAAAAAATCATTATAAAGAAAAGTTCACTTGATCACTTTCGAACACTTGATATCCCATTATTCATCAATTTTCTCGAGCGAGCGCCAGTAACATTTCCATTTGACCCTATCATGTGCCAGTGAAGCCCAATGGCATCTGCTTGCTTCAGGAAAACGAAGAGCCTCAAACCGTTCATTCCGATGAATGAATGGATGTAAGAAGGCCACGCTGATTCAGCTAGATCAGGCATCAGCTCAAACTTCCCCGTTATGATGCAAGAATGCTGCCTCCCTCGCTCTCCGTGCTCTAAGGAAGGCCCAGACTAGAATGACAAAATGCCCAGTCCAGCTTTCCACCCCATACAATCCAGCTGCCCACTGCAGGTAGAGGACTTCTGAGGTCAGTAGATGAAAAGTCAGTGGTGGAAAGACCCCCTGAAAGGATGCATTAGAAGGCTTCGAGGAACCGGAAGCAGGGGCGTCTGGCTGCAGATGCTGGGCCTCACCAGCTTGTGGACACTGCTGGCCTCGGCTTCCTCACAGCCTCCAACTGTCACAGCCCTTGGCCAGAAGGGCACATGCAAGGTGGTTGCTGCTCACCACTGCTGTAACAGGAAGCACATTGAGGAGTGCTTCCAGATGATAAAGTGCGCAGTGCTTTCCTGGACCGGTGGCTGGCACCATGTGAGCAAGACCCTCCTGTACGGATGCTTCCATCGTGGCACAGAAGTGGTAGTGTCAGATGGAGCCCCTGCCTGCTGGGGGAGGAGTGCAGAGTGCTCCTGGACCTGTCAGGGTGGAGCTGCAGCATCAACCACAAGGACAAAACCACCAAGAGGAGACTACAAAAGGAACCAGGAATGCTTGGATCACAGACACAGATACACGAGGCAGAGCAGCTACCAGCTCTCCCAGTTGCACGCCACCGCAAAGTGGCCATGCTATTTATCTCCAAATTATGGAGAATTTTTCTTCTTACCCCTCTCATAGAGCCCAGCAAGCCTGGTAAGCTACTGAGAGTATACTGTCCGCAGGACAGAGCCTAGCAAGCTGTCAATGCATATTCGAGTATGCCAAAACCAGTAAAAGAAAAGTTACTGTTTCTAATCAATTTCCCCCCCCCCCCAAACCCCAAATATTTTGTATTAATATATTAATTAATTCATGCATCTGAAATTGTTTGAGGCCCTCTGCATAACTTTCCCCCCATATAATTTATTTCATTATTATTAGTCATTGAACTTTGGTATCTGGCATAAATGGCTGCCAAGTGGGTCTCAGTATTTAATTGTACAATATAAAAATAGCTGCAACTTTTATATATTTATTTCCGTCTTGATGTGTTTTATGATGATGATTACAGAAGACAATATTATGAATATTATGAATATCACACATATCCTGTGTTGCATTACACTGTTGCCCAGAGCCTCTGCATCTTGCCTGAAGTTACCTCCTGCAGACCACTTTGTGGATAGATAATAGTTTGATTCTGTGACTCTATGTGGCAGTATATGTCACCACATATTCTAAGGTAGCTGGTGTAAATATTTTCTCTCATGTACCACAATCATCTTACCAGTACTTTTACCTGGCTATGTTGGATCTCTAAGTATAATACAGCTATAAGTAAATAAGAGAGGAACGCCGTTCGCCTCCAAGCAAGCAAGTGTGGCACTCTAATAAATCTAAAGGCTAATATCCAAAACAACTATGAAGTAAAGACAAGGATCTTGTTAAGGCTTGGAGAAATATATACCTGACTGTAGAATATCCATGATATAGATACATGCTCTTTTCCCACTCTGCATAGGGCCTGCAGGGAAACTTCAAGGACATACCTTGGCTAGGGCAATATTAACATTTCAATGGGACTAGGTGAGGTCTTGGGAGAAATAAACCTGAAAGAACTGACCTTAACTGCTATCCCTTGATGTGGGCTGCTCAGGGCTGAAAAGACATACAAGCAAGCAGCTAGCTTTCTCTCTTCTTTCTTCTCTCTCTCTTCGCTGTCCGCTCTCTGCCTCTGCTTGCTCTTCTCTTCGTCTCTCTTCCCTGATGGGCCTTAGCATGTGGTAAGCCATCTTGGCCCAGGATTCTAAACCTACATGTGGCCAGTGCCTAGCTAGGAACCTAAAATTTGGGGGTTTCCTGCTACTACCAGAACCTGTGAGAGTAAAAGTCTTTTGAAAGTGTTGAATCTGTGAGCTTTCTCTGCCTGATGGCTGCAGATCCACTGTGTCAGAAGGGGAGCCCTATCTTATTTCTGGATTTTGTTCAGGAACCCAGGGATCTCTGACAAGTGGAGGTTCCACTGAAACTCCCAGGCCTGATGCCCCAATTTGTTCAGGAATCCAGCATTCTCCAGCAAACGAAAGTTCCACCCAGACTTCCTGACCCTGCTCCTGGATTCTGTTGGGGAACTCAGCATTATCCAATATTCCTGATGCTCAGAATAAATTCTAAATCACTTTTTGCTTTAGTAAACACATGCAAAATATAAAAAAAGAGTTACAGAAAAATGTTTGCTTTCTTCTGAAGTTTATTTTATTCACCATACAGATTAACCAAACACAAATTTAATGTATATCATATTTATTGCTATTTGATGTATCACTTTATCACTTGTCTTCCTGTTGTTCATCAATTTGCTCTAGTTGGCACCAGAAATATCTCCATACGTCCTGTCATATGCTAGTGTAGCCCAAGGGCATCTGCTTGCTCCAGGAACATAGACAACCTCAAACCATTCTATCAGGTCATGAGAATGAGGTCTATAATAGTTATGGAATTTGGCATATCAAATACAACACAGCTAGCTTGCCAGGCTCCGCTGTGCAGGTTGGAATACTCTTGTAGTCACCTCACATCTCGTGCATTTATTGATGAACTGTGCAGATGCAAAGAGGCCGTGCGAACTGGTTTGTAATCAGCTCTTCTGCTGGGTGTAGCTCTGATGAGCTGGGGAGTCCAGATGTGGAAATTGGCAGCCCTGATGGTGTGGGGTTCCTCTGGCTTCTTCGGGGCTCTGCTGGGATGGCAGGTCAGTTCTAGAACCTGCCTTCCCTCCAGGGCACCTCATGATCAGCTGGGCAAAGGGAGAGCTGTAGCAGCTTTGCCCATGTACCTGAGTCTCTGGGTCAGGCATACCTGGTTGGGCTTGAAAAATAGTGTTATAGGGTAGGATTCTGATGAGCCGGGCTCTGATCAGCTCTTCTGCTGGAAGGAGCACTGACCTTATGAGTTTATTAAAATGTATTCATTAATATACAACTTTATATCATAGTTATTGATATTTAATGGCATGCATATATTTGCATAATTTCATGATTTTTATGTTTATGCATTATCATATGTGTATAGCATAAAATGCTTAATTATGAAAATACAGATTTATTTGATATAAATGTTTGCCACTATGTATACACCTATTCTGCTAAAACACATGTTTTTCACATCTCTATCCTTGTTATAGATTATAGATGGGAATGATTACATTTATATAACTAAACACTACATAGCAGTTTAAATAAATGAAGGCACTCGACTTTTGTGCATAGAGATTTAACACTATGTTGTGCTATGAATTATAAACAAAAATACTGCAGAACCGGAAAATTACATTTTTCTAATAATGTGTCAATTTCTCTACAACATATTTTTGGCATAGAGACACCCATGTCCTTTTAGATGTTTGTATATAAGTAGTTTCCGTTAAAACATTACATTTCTCTTCTGATTCTTTTCATCATGTTTTCATATTTTTTCTTAGTGAGAATTTTAAGGCATTCATTAATTTTAATGAGCCATTCACAAAGTCAGCTTTTGATTGTATTAATATTTTTAAATGTCTGCTTTACTGGCTGGACTTGGATTGCTGATTTGGGCTCCTCCACCAATTCCTCCACCTCCATGTCCACAGGTCTGGCTGCAGGCTCACAGCTTCCTAACCAGCAATGCTGGGCAAGAGACACAACAGACCCACAGCTGTGCTGGAAGTTAGGTCCAGGTCCTTCCCTGTATCTTTCACATTCATACACTGTAATGATCACTCTAGTTGCAACAAACTGGGGAGGTTGATGAGGAATGGGGAATTATAATGTCACACTAGAAATAATATACACATAGAGACTTACATAATAGACTGTTAATATCTGTAGGACAAGCCACAAAGTGTAAGAGAATTGAGAGAGAAATACAGAGACAGAAACAGAGAGAGTGAAAGAGAAAAAAAGGTGCTTCCCATAAGGGCAGGCTGGGTTGGGTGGGAGGGAGTGCTTGGACATTGGTGGTGGGAATGGGGCACTGGTGGAGGGACGACTGAAATCTATGACAGAGCCCCAATTATGAATATCTTTGTAATTGTATATCTCATGGTGGTATAATAAAAATTAAGAAAAAATATAAATAAATATCTACATTATACTTGATTTATTTATCCTTTAATTTTACTATTTTCTTCTTATCAGCCTCTTTTCCTTTTTGTCCTCTATTTTTATATCATCACATATATTTTGATCATTCGTGTTCTCTTTTTTTTTTTTATGTAGGTCTGCACAAAAATTAACTTTTTTATTTGTTAGTTGCTGGCTACACCCAACATTTTTCAGATTTTACTTATGGTTCTGTTCTCAGGGATCACTCTTGGGTGGGTTTGGAGGACTATATGGAATGCCAGGGATCTAACCCATGTGGGATGTATACAAGGCAAGCATCACACTTATTGTACTATCTCTTCAACCCTTGAAACAAACACTTTTATTATAGTTTTGCTTTCTATATTATATAAAGTTTGATAATTTGTTCTTTGTATTTATATTCTCCAGGTATTGTTTCTTATCTTTTGAATTTCTTTATTCATTTATCCTTGTATGCAAATCATGTCATTTAGCCTTCACATATTTTCTTCCCTTATTTTATTTTCTGTTGTTTATTTCCAGTCTTCTTCCTTTGTGTTAAATCCTAATGTAAGTAGTAAGACCTAGAGTAATTATTAAAGGAATTGTGTCCCAACAAAACATTTAAAACATTCCATGTTCACAAGAGATTAAATATATGTGTGCTTCTTCTGGATGCAAATTTCTGTATATTAAATATAACTCTTTAGTTACATTATTTACTTTTGTTCTGAAGCTTTTTCCTTACCAATGCTGTGTAGTTAAGAAATTCACTAAATTTGATCCCACTGCTGGGTTGACCCTATCTTCAGTAAAAGTAGCTGCCACTATTGCTCCCCACTCAGTGATTTCATCTTGATCGATCCTTCCCCTTCACATGTTCTAAAATGCAATCATATGCATTTAGATAGAAGGGTTCATGTGTCTCTAAGGGAAATTTGACAGCAGTGGATGATGCTAATTATGTGATGTGTACTTGCTCTCTGATTACACACTAGCAGGGTGCTAATTTCACAGTGTCTCTTCCACTAGTTCACAAGATATATTAATAATTATTTCATAGATGGACCAAATCTTAGACAAACTAAGTTGGGTCTGACTGAAGCTGCATTGCACACATTTTATCTAGTAATAAGTTATTGCAATTGATAAGAGTGTGCTCAAGGAAATGAACTCAACTTGATTTTTGTTGAGGTGGTAGGGCAGGGGGAGTAAAAAGAGGAAAAAGCCAAAGGAGAGTAAAGAAAGGAAAGCTTGGAAATTAAATAGTTATGGAAGTGGGGATTTACAAAAAGGGAAGTAATCAGTCTATGTTATTGGCTACCTGGGTTTACTAAGGAGAGTTAATGGAGCTGAGAGATCCAGCTCCCTCAAAGACTACAGGTCTGTTTGAAGGATAAAAATGTTTGTTTTTTGGAAGTTCGCATTTTCAAAGAAGCTGAGTTATTGCAGGTATGCAACCTTGAGTAGAAGAAAACAATTTTTATAACTTTGTATGTACTTTTGTGTGGGGTTTGTGAATGTTTGTATGCATTGGTGTGTGTGTAAGAGAGAAAGAGACAGAGAGACAGAGAGACACAGAGAGAGATAGAGAGAGAGAGAGAGAGACAGAGAGAGACAGAGAGAGACAGAGAGAGTTCTGGGATGGATTAATATTTTTTGTGCAGATTTTCCAAAATAGCTTTGAATAAGGTATGATGAGGTACAGCTCAAAAGGAAAGCTCAGAGAAAACTAATTCAAGTTAGATGGATGAGGGGCCGGAGCGATAGCTCAATGGGTAGGGAGTTTGCCTTGCACGTGGCCCGCCTGTGCTGGCCTGGGTTCGATTCCAGGCATCACATATGGTGGCCCCGAGCACCGCCAGGAGTAATTCCTGACTGCAGAGCCAGCAGTAACCCCCTGCGTTGCCGGGTGTGACCCAAAAAATAAAAATAAAAAGTTAGGTGGATGAGTCTTGTTAACCTAGCTTTCAGCAATTCCCTTATCCACAGGTAAAAATAAATTTGTTTTTTCTCCTTAGTCTTTTTTTCCTATTTTAAATATATTTTACAGTGTTTTTTGAAAATTTATATTTTGGCCTTACATTTTGAATTTTCTAGGCACTTACAAAAAGATTAATTATATATCAGATATCCCTATTTTCTAAGAGAAATATTAGCAAAAGAAATCAAAATATGGGGCCGGAGCGATAGCCCAGCGGGTAGGGCGTTTGCCTTGCACGAGGCCGGCCTGTGCCGGCCCGGGTTCGATCCCCGGCATCCCATATGGTCCCCGAGCACCGCCAGGAGTAATTCCTGAGCAAAGAGCCAGGAGTAACCCCTGAGCATCGCCGGGTGTGACCCAAAAAAAAGCAAAAAAAAAAAAAGAAATCAAAATAATTTGGGATTTAATACCTTGCAGGAGAAATTATAAAAGCAAAATCACGTATGTTGCTACAAAGACCAGTCATAGTCTGATGACTAAAAATATATTTGCAGTGAACTTAATGCAGAATGTACAACTGTGATTATTAAAAGTGTGTATTTGAGTCCTACATAAGTTTAGAAAGTTATCTTATTAATTGTAAATATCTAAAAATAATACTAAAACAATGTGGAATAGTAAGCATTGATAGAGGAATTATTCTTAAAAATCTATACCAAGACTATTTCAAATATTTATCAATGTATCTATATACAATATACACTTTGTAATAAATAAAATTATCATTTAATTCAGGTATGCTGAACCAGAGACTCTCAGACATGGGGCAGAGCTGCTACTGCTCTCCCTGTGCCCAGCCGCTCATGAGGTGCCCGGGGGGCATGGCGGGTTCTAGTCCTGGCCTGTCACCCCAGCAGAGCCTCACAACAAGCCAGGCGACCCCCCTTGTCGTGGAGCGACGCCAGGATCCCCGACAGTGTCGGGAAGCAAGTTCCCTTCTACTTCCGAGCCGGGCGGGAATGAATGAAGACTCAGGAATCTGATGCAGTTTTAAAAGAGCTTTAATATCACAGGATCCAATATACAATCCAGAGCAGGGAAAGCCTCTGGACTCTGGGTTCCCAGCTAGGCCCCAGCCAGGTATAGTCCAAGATGGCTGCCACCACGTGTTGAGGCCCAACAGAAAATAGAGAGGACGGAGAAGCAAAACACCAAGGGAAGCCGAAATGGCAAAAGGGGGAAAAGAGAGAGAGATTTTTTCTTCTCACAGCTTCTTTTATAGCTAGGAATCCCCCAAACTCCCCAGACCAGCCCATTCTGGGCTGGGCTACCTAGAGATGAAAACAGGAAAATAGCTTTATAGAAATGTAGCAATTTCAGGAGACCATCTGGTTGTTTACAAGGACCCAGTGCTAATTAAAAGCCTCCTAGCAGAGCTGGGAGAAGCTATAAGCTAAATGTAACTTCCCTGGCAGGAAGCATCAAATGCCCTTAGGTAATTTCTCCCAGCACCTCACCTAATATCTTGAGCCAAGATCTGCCTGGAATTGCCTTTACAGGGTAGAGAAGGGGTTTCTGAGATGGCATGTCTCTGTAACAAAGACTAATACTAATGTCAGTTAAATATTTCTCCAAGCCTTCACAAGAGTCTAGTCGACTTCACGGTAGTTTTGTATTTTAGTTGCCTTTGAGTTATCAGGGAGCCATGCTTGCCTGATTGGAGGCAAACAGCATTTCTGTCTGGTCTATTACTTAGAGATCCAATGTGGCCAGGCAAATATGCTGGTAAGATCTAGCTAGTCCCATGATGATTGTGGTAGCATGAGAGAATATTTATACCAGCCAGTACAGAATACATGGTCAGATAAGACTGCCACATTCAGACTATCCCCCTATGTATGAAGTTACCTGCAGGAGGCAATCCAGGGCAGATGCAGAGTTCTAGGCTTTTAGGTGTCCTGCAACAACTACCGACTCCATGGGGCCCGCCATTATCCACATCTGGACTTCCCTCTCGTCACAACTCCACCCAGCAGACCAGAAGATCACAGTCTGGCTCGCGCGCCACTTGCGCCCTCGCGGTTCATCAATAAATGCTTTATTTAGAGGTGACTACAACAGTATGCCACCTGCACGGCAAGCCTGGCAAGCGGCTGGTGTCGTATTTGATATGCCAAATACTAGTAACATTTATATTAGTTCATTCCCATGACCTAATATAATGGTTTGAGGCTCTTTATGTTCCTGGAGCAAGCAGATGCCTTTGGGTTCTACTAGCATGAGACAGGACATATGGAGATATTACTGGTGACCGCTCTAGCAAATAGATGATTAACGAGAAGATAGTGATCATTTAATTCAATAAAAATGTATTGACACTATGTTTTTCCTTGTTCAAATAAGTTGTCTATGCTAGACTTTTAGGTCCCTATTCCAATCCCACTGATTCAAATGCCTGGGATTAGCTGTGTAGTCAAAAGCCCTATCCACTATCATTATCACTCTAGTGACTGTCACTGCATTCTCAATTATGATTCATGGATCCTTAATCCCATTGCTATGTTATTTTAGTTAATAGAACTTTAAAGTGTAGTCCCAAGTTATGAAATGCAAAATCTCACAATGTCTTACTTCTCAGAATTACTTTGGTTGCCTCAAATGTTTTATGGTTCTACACATTATTTTTTTGTTGTTGTTTTGGGTCACACAGGGCATGCAAGGTTTGTTCTTGGCTCTTTGCTCAGGAATCACTCCTGGTAGGACTTGAAGGTCGAGATGTAGTGAGTGGGATCATGTATGGGTCACCCTCATGCAAGGCATGCACCATATCCATTATATTATCTCTCAGTGACTGGATGCATCTATAGTAATTTTATGAGTGACCATTCAAAGTCATAGAAAGCCATTGGGATTTTGATGTGGATTGCAATGCTCAGTACAATGATTTAGGTAGAATAGAAATTTTGACAACATTTATTTTCTAATCCAAAAGTATGGAATCTTTTCCCACTGCTTCTGCAATGGCTTCTTCAGTAAATTAAAATCCTCCAGATAAAGTTTTTTCACTTTTTGTCAAATTAATTCTTAGGTTCTTAATGTTTTGGATCAGATTTGAATGAGGTAGTCTTTTTAATCTCTTTATTTTCTAGTTTTTCTTTTGTGTATAGGATTGCAACAGTTTTCCCTCTATTTTGCAGGCTAAACTTTGATGTTTTGGTTTATTATTTCAAATACATTTAAGTTGAATCTTAAATACCCTTTAAGTATATCAACATGCCATCTGCAGATAGTGATAATTTGACATATTTTCTTGATTGGATCTCATTTATTTATTTGCTTGTCTATCCATTTGTTTTGGGGTTACATATGTCAATACTTCTGGGTTATTCCTGGCTCTATACTCAGTAATCACTCCTTGGTAGTACTCAAAGGGACCATAAAGCTGTCAGAGAATGAACCATGTTGGCCACATTCAAGACAAGCACCTTACTTGCCATATGATTGCTCCAGTGCCACTCTTTGATTTAGTTTTTATATAATTTATAAGTAATTAATAAGATTAATATTTTATTTAAGAAACATTTATTGAATATGCACAGTTTTTCAAACTAAATTAGTGTCCTATGTATACAATGTAGTTGAAAGTTGAAACATTATTCTGGCAATGTTGATTATAGGTAATCAGTCAAGTATGTTGATCTTTCTTCTCAAACTGCAATAGAATCTTCAAATCTATTTCTCTCAGTTGTAGGAATATTTATATGTTCTCTATATCTATAGCTAAGCGATTTGAGCCAAAACTATTTTCTTGAACATCGGTGATTAATTAAACCAATTTCTTCACAAAAAGTTGCTGAATGATGTCATAATATGGAAGGGAGGAAGATTTATATTTGTAATGCAAATTTATTTTTATTGAATCTCTTTTAAAAGAAAAAAGAATCCCTTCCATTGATAATAAACTAGTATTAGAATAAAATGCTCTCCAAAAATCATTATGAACTCAAAGGCTTATATTAAAAGAAAGCAAATGTATTGATTTATAATATGGTTCATCTGCCTAATGGACTTAGAATCCTCTTGGGAGACTGGTGATTTAACTAAACCATATCATGTCAGGCAGTTGTCAAGGAGCAACTGGGACGTGACGTGAGATTCCATGGAGAAATGAAAGATTTAAGATCAAAGGTTTTAAGCTCAAATGTCACAGAAGCCAATCCCTGGCTCTAATGGAAACTAAAAACTGGGCTTGTAAACTATAGTATATGGATTGGGGGAAGGAAGAAAAACATACCTGTTTTAAGTCTACCACTGCATTTGGTGTGAAATATCTGATTTAAATATAAAAATATACACCACAAAGTTGAGACAGCAATTTAAAATACTGTGTATCAGTCTAAGTAAATATTGTAAGTATATTAAAAGCATATTAGATATTTGGGGGAAAACATATAAGCTTAACTAGATATCAGTTGCCATGAAAATAAATTTTACATTTTCTTGCTTGAATCGGAAATCTAATGCCAATTTTCCTTTGATATCTATATCATACAACACAGGTAGCTTGAAGCTACCCGTGTCGTATTTGATATGCCAGATACCAGTAACAATTATAGACCTCATTCCCATGACCTGATGGAATGGTTTGAGGCTCTTTATGTTCCTGGAGCAAGCAGGTGCCCTTGGGCTCTACTTGCATGAGACAGGTCATATGGAGATGTTACTGGTGCCCGCTAGAGCAGATCGATGATGAACAGGAAGACAGTGACAGTGATCTATATCATGAAAAAATGAACTAGTTTCAGAGGCCCCATTCACTCTCAATGGAGCATTCAGAGATGTTCTCTGAATGCAGCAGTTATGTGTACCTAGGTCAGAAGTCAACATGATGAACGGCCTAAAACCTGAGCTGCACAGAAGGAAGAGAGCAGCATGGAATGCCTTCAAAAGCATTGAAGAAATAGCTAAAAAGAGAAAGAACCTCCAGCTCCAGGCACATCTCTTCAACTCCACCATTCTCCCTGCATTAACATACACCTCAGAGACCTGGGCCCTACGAAAGCAGGATGAGAATGCTATTCGGGTCTCCCAAAGAGGAATCGAAAGAGCTATGATTGGAATATCACGCCTCACTCAAGTGAAAGATGGAATCTGGAGCTCCGACCTCCGTCTCTGTTCCAGAGTCAGGGATGCTGTCTCATTTGCCAAAGCATCAAAAATCAGATGGGCTGGGGACATGTCATGTGATTTGGAGACTATCAATGGACTAGAGCTTTACTGACTGGATACCACGGAATGTCAAAAGATCACATGCACACTGAACAAAGGGTTTGAGGCTCTTCATATTGCTGAAGCAACCAGATGCCATTGGGCTACACTGGCACCTGATAGGGTCAAATGGAAATGTTACTGGCACCCGCTGGAGCAAATTGATAAATAATGGAATGTCAAGTGATCAAGTGATCTATATCAAGAAGTGTTAGGGTGTTTATGCTCTCTGTTTTCTTACTTCCTTTTATCTTCTTTAAGTTTTTTTTTTGTTAATGTTTAATGAGTGCTGTTAGATGTAGGCCTTTTCTTCCCATCTAATGAATGCCTGGATTACTATGAGTTTCGTTTTAAACAGATGTTTTGTTTTTCACAAATGTTTCTATAACGTATTTATCTATCTTGTTTCCAACAATCTTTTTTATGCCTTCTCTTCCAGAAACAGGATACTTCACCTGGCCATTATATAGCACTTAAAATTAGTCAAAATAACAATTAAACTAAGAACTGATTCATTGAAATATAGACAAAATTTAAAAGTCTTTAGCTAAACTCATAAAGAGAAATTGAATCATAAAACAAAAAGAGATATTACAAAAGATACCAAAGATATTTAAAGTATCATCAAGAACTTCTATGAAAATCTGTTAAATTAAATTAAGTAAAATTAAGGAGATAATAATAATAAAATTAAATTAAAGGGCAAAAGATCAATTTTTGCATTCTTACTACCTTCCACCATTATATCAAGAGAAAACAGAGCACCTGAATGAATTAAACTAGAATAACAACCTAAAAGTTTCACCAGACACAAAAGTTGGGGCCCCAAGGTATTTAAAAACAAGTTCTTCAAAACCTTTCAAGATGACCCAATCTCAATTCTTTTGCAGTCTCTTCCAAAAATATGAAGAAATAGGAACCATCCTGAACAGTTGAGTCAAGTATTACTCTAATACCAAAATCAATGTAAAACTCATATCAAATCTATTGGCATATATCTCTGAAGAATATAGATGAAAAGATCCTTGACAAAATATTGGCATGTAGAATTTACAAAAGTAATCATGTACCATGACCAAGTAGGATTTATCCTAGAGATAATGAGATGTTTTAATATATGTTAATCAATAACCATAATACATCATACCATGATCAGAAAAAAGGAACAGGGAGTCACATCAATAGATCCAGAGAAAAAACGTTGAAAGAATCAATGCCATTCATAATTTAAATGCTCAAAAACAATTAGGTGAAAGAAATTTTCCTCAATACAAGGAACGTGATTTGACACATTTACACAGCTAATATCTTAGCCAATCTTAAAAAAATAAAAGAAGACATTATTGGAGGGAAGTAAAGAGAGGTCAAATGATCTGTGTTGATACATTGTATGCCTGAAGCCAAATCATGAATAACCTGTAAATTCATGGTGACTAAATTAAAACAAAAGAGAAAAGAAAAAGACAGAGAGAGGGAGAGGAGAGAGAGGGAGAGAGAGAGAATAGGGTTGGCTGATAGTACAGTAGATAGGTGTTTACCTCGCACAAAATATCTGGTTCAATCCCCAGCTCCGAAAAGGTCACCCAAATCCCACTCAGAGTGATTCTTGAGTATTAATCCAGAAATAAACCCTGAAAGTTGTTGGTTATGCTCCTCCCCCAAAAAAAAAACCAGGAAAAAATGAAATAAAAGTGAAAGTGCAGTTCGTTTTGACAGCCTAGTTTGGCCCTGAGATTTTATCAAACACTCCTTGTTTGTCCTTCTTAGTGCTTCCATATTAAGGGCTCTTTCAGGGTCAGGTAAATAAACATTATTATGACTGGGTTTGGCAAATGACTGGGTTTGGCATATCAAATACACATCGGACAGTTTGCCAGGCTCTGCTGTGTGGGCATTTTACTCTCAGTAGCTTGCTGGGCTCTCAGAGAAGGGTGGGTAGAAGATACTTGGTAATTTGGAGATAAATCACCAAGCAACAGGGAGAGCTTGTAACAGCTTTACCTGGTGTATCTGTGGTTCAAGCATTCCTGGGCTTGAAATACTTTTCTTCTTAAGGGTGGGTCTCTGAAGGGTGGGTCTCTGTAGACTGGGTCTCTGACAGTCTATGACAGACTCAGGTAGACTAGAGACTACCTGAGTCTCTTGGGTGAAATTCTGAGGAGCTGTGGGGTCTGGATGATGAAAATCGCTGCCGGCATGGTATGGGGGTTCCTCTGGTTTCTTCTGAAGCTTTATTGGGATGGTAGACTTTGAAGTGTCCGTGATCCCTTGTGGTCAATGGAATGCAGGAAGTGCAACGAAAAGGATTCTGTAAAGGATTCAGCACAATGACATATCCAATGGTAATCAAGCTAACAGAGCTTTGTAAGGAGTCCAAGATGCCGCTCTGTCTCAAGCTCATTGATTTAAAGAAAACCTTTGATTCTGTTGAGACCAAAGCAGTCATTGAAGCCCTAACAAACAGGGTGTTCCAACCCAATACATCAAGATCCTTCATGAGCTGCATTATGGATTCACCACCAGGATCAAACCATTCTTCAAGAAAGTGATCGATATCAAAAGAGGCGTTCAGCAGGGTGATGCTATTTTACAGAAACTCTTCAGTGCCACCATCGAGAATGTTCATGCAACAATTATAAGGGGGAATGGGAGTGAAGATAGACAGTCGGCAACTACACCACCTCCACTTCGCTGATGACATCGTTGTTATAACACCAAATGTTAGCCAAGTGGCACAAATGCTAGCTGACTATGACCAAGAATGTGGCCCATGAGGGCCTCCATTTTCCACATCCAGACTTCCCCCTCGTAAGAACTCCACCCAGCAGACCTGCCTATCACAGCCCGGCCGGCTCACGCTGCTGCAAGTGGCCATACGATTCATCAATATATGCTGTATTTTGAGATGACTACAAAAGTATGCTACCCGCACTGCAGAGCCTGGCAAGCTACCAATGTCGTATTTGATATGCCAAATACCAGTAACAATTATAGTCCTCATTCCCATGACCTGATGGAATGGTTTGAGGCTCTTTATGTTCCTGGCGCAAGCAGGTGCCCTTGTGCTCTATTTGCATGAGACAGGACATATGGAGATGTTACAGGTGCCTGCTCAAGCCAATCGATGATGAAAGGGAAGACAGTGTGGAAAGATAGTTCTACAGCTGAATCTCAACAAAACTATGTTCATGAGAAATGAACTAGTTCCAACGGCCCCATTCACTCTCAACGGAACAAACATCTCTGAATGCAGCAGTTATGTGTACTTAGGTCGAAAACTAAACATGATGAATGACCTAAAACCTGAGCTGCACAGGAGGAAGCGAGCAGAATGGAATGCCTTCAAGAGCATCAAAGAAATAGCTAAAAGGACATAAAACCTCTGGCTCCAGGCATGGAATGCCTTCAAAATCATTGAAGAAATAACTAAAAAAGACAAAGAACCTCCAGCTCCAGGCACATCTCTTCGACTCCACCATTCTCCCTGCCTTAACATATGTCTCAGAGACCTGGGCTGTATGAAATCAGGATGAGAACGCTATTCTGGTTTCCCAAAGAAGAATCAAAGAGCTATGCTTAGAATAACATGCCTCACTCAAGTGAGAGAAGGAATCTGGAGTTCTGACCTCTGTTAATGATCCAGAATCAGGGATGCTGTCTCGTTTGCCAAGGTATTGAAAATCAGATGGGCTGGATATGTAATGCGATTTGGAGAGGACTGCTGTACTAGAGCCATTCCCAACTGGATCCCACAGGATGTCAATATGTGGGATATGTGGGTGCTACTCATCACATATCACATCAATATAAATTCTTTGATATAGAAGAGAAAATACTTCCAAATAAAGACCATTTGAACACTAACAGAGAAGCTCTTTTGTATAATAATTTTATTATAATGTTGTCATTTTACTAAGCAACTTCTAATAGCACTATTGTTTATATACTAATATATTTAAATTTTCAAAAGTTACATTGACAAATAAGATCCCTGTTATTACCGTAAGGGAAATGCTGAATTGTAACAACTAGTCATCATGATATATCACTGCAACAGTGGCTGCAGTAGTACCAGTTTTAACAGTCTAATTATTTAAAAATCTTTATCTTAGAGTCATGAAAGGTACAACTGGAATGAATTCACAGCTTAATGCATGCAAACCTAGAGCTTGCCATGTGAGTTATATCCTTAACCAATATTTAGTTTTAAATATACTTGCATTATAATAAAATGTTAACTATCAAAGATAAGTATCAAACCTTTTGCTAGCACAACATGGTCCCATAAAAACTTCCGTAAAGTGCCCCAACTCCCTAACTAAACATTGCTACTTGAAGTAGCCTATGATTGAGTAGCAACACCAACAAAAACATTGAGGACATTTTAGTAAAATAGATTTTATAGTTACATTATTTTGTATTTCTCTTATGTTGCTAGTTGTTATAGAAGCTACATTTTGTTGTACTTAGATAATAATCAGAGCTTCCCCATGCATAAACATAAAGTTACATACACAGCACTGTGCTATTAGAACTTGAAAATCAAAGAGACACTATTCCACAGACTGAATATATTCGAGCCATGCCACAATTTTATTTTGAGACAATCCAAAACAAGCAAACAAACAAAAAGCCAAGAGATCTCCATTTCTCAGTTAGAATATTTGCCATGATAGTCTGACAATATTGAGCTGTTGCTGACCTACAATCCCACACGTGTGCCTAGCCGCACCAAATATAGAAACAAGTATTGAGTGTGACCCAATTGGTAGGTGGTGGTAACTTGTTACAAAGTGATTGGCTGCCTGCGTGCAGACTTTGATGTAATATTTTAAATCCATTGGATGGTTATGTGCGGGCTTTTCTGTAGTGGTGGAAATTATCTCTTAAAAGATCCTCCCTGGAAGGGCTCGGGGCTCTTAGCCACTGACTGCTTGTGGTCATACTATAGGCCCGGGTATACTCAAATAAAACCCTTGCTCTTGCATAGGAACCAGTCTCTCAAAATTTTCCTTGATAGATGCTGCATTCCGAGGCTCCCAGTCAGTCACCTCATCGGGTGGCCAAACCTTTCAGACCAGAAAGAAGTTTATAAAGGATGAAAATCAAATGGTAATATGTTGGGGAGCTGCTGTCTGCGCACCACAGAGAACAGAGAGGACAGAGAGATGAAACTGCCAAGGGAAGCCAAAATGGCAAAAGGGCCCTTCTTATCCTAGGTTCTTTTGTAGACTGAAATCTGCCAAAATCTTCCAGCACAGCCCAACGTTGGCTGGGTTATCTAGAGATGAATACAGGTAAATTGACCCTTTTGAAATGTAGATCAAAGGTGAGCGTTTGGCTGGAGCTTCACAAAAGCCAGAGCTGATTTCCAGAGGCAAATCAATCTAGCAGAGAGTGGACAGGCTGCATATCTGAACCACAAAGCAGTTCAGAATGTAATTTGTAGGAAATGGCATTAATACTTTTTAGTATAAATATATAGCTAACAGATCCCAGACGCTGGATCTCACTAAAGTCCAAAATCCATCAGAATAATTCACTTTGGCATTACCTTTAGAGTCAGAGACATGTTAGTTTGCTTGGAGGCACACTGGCATGTCTCTGAACTTGGAGAATTGATTACATTATGGATGATCCAACATGACCACATACTCTTGGGATATCCACATGCATGTCCCACACAGGGACCTGTGGGAACAGAATATTGATCTGCAGCAAGTGAGATTCATGATAAAAATATTTATGTCTTGTAAAACTATGAAATCAGTCCAATTCTGCCCAAACTCCCATTTTGTCTGCCCGGAGAGTCCCCAAATGCAGAGACTACCTCTCTACTCAAGCTAAGTGTAGCTGGTGGCTAAGGCTCTGTAGGGCGTGTTACCCAATAATAATATAGAGCCACACTCTCAAACTATGGTGAAAATATAAAATTTCTATAGTACAAGTTTTCAATCTATTGTTGACCAAAACTTTTGTTAAATGATGTTAACATTGAATTATATTTAACTTAGGTAAAAATAAATCACCAAATTAATATTAAAAGTAAAGCTATAAAACAAACATAGAATATGAAACAAACAGGTAGCATATGAACAAGCCAATATGATCTAGGATACAAAGTTAACCATTGAGGAACATCTGAGGTGCAATCCATAAAAATAACTGGAAAGGAATGCTCCATTAAAATTAGAAGCCCCATATGAAAATACAATTTCAAGAAAATTAGAAGGCAAACTACAAACTGGGAGAAAAAAAATAAATTTATGGCTGAAACTGGGCCATCAACAAAAAACATTTTAAGAACTCTTAAAATGCACCAATAAGAACAGTTGATAAAAGAATAGTAAAGTTTACAGAAACTCCCCAAAGAAGACACACCAGTGGAAAATTATAATAATAAAAATTGTACACCAGAATTTCTACTTACTGGTATGTCCACAAGTACTACATTATACTATGTGGTTGTTGATGTGCCTAGAGTCCCAAACATTAATAACTGAATGCAGTCCTAATTAGTTCCTTGAGTACTACTGCATGTAAAATTAGAAGACAGAACTCTCAATGTTTATAACATCAAAGTTATTTATTTTGAAAAGTTTAGAGGCAATTTTGGATTCCATCACAATGAGCTTTTTAAGCAGTCCTGGTCTATGTCTTGATGATTTTGTTTCTTGATGCCCTCCTGCCCCGTAGTTGATTTCCAGTGGTCTCAATCCCCTGCTGGTCTGTCATTGATGTTCTGTGATGTCTCTTCATGCTGCTTTGACTCTTCTTTCCCCCTTTGTTTTTTACGTGTCTGAAAAACGTCATATGTGTAAGAACTTTCGTCTTCCTGGAGTCCATCCAGGCACTATTTAGAGTTCAAGGGGAAGCCACCTTTTACCTGGTCACCAGTGTACGGTGAGGAAAATCTGTTCTTCATTCATGAGGTTTGCATCAAAGAGGTCATTTGACCCCTTGAAAGTGCTAGAATTTCTCTGTACCCAGTCATTCCCATTATTTGCTTGCCTGGCTACATCTAATATACTAAAGATTTGAAATACCCACTTGTATTAAACTAGATTACCTGGTGTTCTACCAATCTCCCTTCAATTTCACTTTAATAGTAATACCAAATATTCATGTCTTACTGGTTAGAATGAAGAATGACACAGTTATTTTGGGAGAAAGTTTCTTGTTTCTTATAAAACAAAACATTTTGCCACAAAATGCAGCTTTCACACTTAGTATTTCCTCAGAGGAATTGAAAACTTTTTTCCATAGAATAGCTAAAGAAATATGTTTATAGAATCTTGGTTCATAATTGCCAAAACCTTGAACCCCTCAATGCTTTTCAATACATGAATAAAAAAAAATAAAGTATAGCATAACACAAACATGGAACTTTGCATGTTAACAAATGATCTATCATCATGGAAATTATGAAGGAGGAATAAATTTCTAATTTTAAGAGAATGATTTTTTATGAAATTTTATATATGTCAAGACAATGGAAAAAGTAAAAACATTAGGGCTGTAACAATCATAGTGAGGGAGAAGGAATGACAGTTATATAGAACTCAGTTGGTCATGGGGCAGTGAACTATTGTATCTTACACTTATCTAAACCTAATGTAATAGAACTAATTTAGATCATCCCTCCCTTGTATTAAAAATAAAATTACTCTTGTATCTCTGAAAGTCTACCTTCTTTGTGCAAACAAACAGAATATTCCCGCATTGCACACTGGGTATTAATGATACCATCCTGGGAACTGTATTCACCTCTTGGGAAATACTGGTCAAAACATATAATATATAATACCAAAAGTGAGCTGTAATGTAGATCAAAGAATTTATGTATTCAAAGGACATAAATGTATATTTATCTTTTTTTAATGGTGAGAGGTGTTAGTAATTGAGGAGCCTATGTACCTATTGGTCAAGGGGTTACATAGAAGTGGTATGTTTAAATGTTTTTATAAACTGGAACCTGAAGCAATAATGTCCTGTCTGGTTGGAGGCACAGAGATGAGACTCCAGGCACAAGATATATTTCCATTAATATTTTTAATAATCACCAGCCGAGGGCAGCAGCTCTCATCTTGGTGGCTAACTGGTAGCAGCTGACTGACTGACCAGAGATGACTGACAGCAGCTAACTGAGGAGAGCTGACTGACCCTTAAACAAAGACCCCAACTTTCTTATATGCCAACACAACAAAGGGCAGTAAAACTTAGAGTTAAGTTTACATAATTGACACTGCAAGGCCATTTTACATTTTTTACCATAGGATTTATGGTTTTAGGGAGGAAACACTCAGGAGCCAGAAGTGGTGCTATTTCAGTGAGGTGAGATAAGCAAAGAATGCAACAGTTTGTTAATTTAGCCTTCCTAAATTGCCCCAGAAGACAAGGTCTTGTTCATAAGACTCCATCTAGGGCTAATTAGAGCCAACAAGGGAATGTGCAGGGAAATGACCTAGGATAGCCTTGTCTGCATAGCTGCAGCTAGATTAACAGTCTCACTAGGGTTTTCTACAAACTAACTCTATTGGGAGACAGTCAGCCAGAAGACCCCATGTATCTGTTAACAGGCAGTATACATCAGACCTTCCTTTGCATATCCTTAGATTTACTTACTGCTACAGGAACCTTCGGAAAATAAAGTACTAGTCAAATAAATACAATAATATTACCTTCTGGATAAAACTGTGTAGCAGTAAAAAGACTTTTGAAACAAAATAGTAAATGCTTATTTAATACTGTAAGTAATGTACAAAAAGGCTCATGTTGTTGAGTTAACGCCTTTAAAACGGGCTGTATAATGATGTATATCAAGATGGAGGTGACTATATCAAGATAATTATTCTGTAGGAAATACAGCATGAGGTTATATTTCTGTATGTAACATGGTATGTTATTCAAGGAAAACAGATTGTTATATAATTTAATACATATATTTGATTAATTGAATCAAATTCATTGAGTGTAGGAGCATTTTCAAGTGCTATCACAAAATTGTTATGTTTCTTTACTCAGTTGCTATACAAACTCTAGGCTATTGGATAGCAAATTAGAAAACTCATGATGCCTTTTTGAAAAACAAAGATTTGAAATTATCTTTGGTTGGTTTTGGTATTTCCAGTGTACACCAATATAAGGGTTGAATGACTCAAACCAAGAAACTAATATATTTCACTGACACCATTTTTACATTTATATATGTAGAATAAATATGTAGACTTGATGAATGGTTAATGAATAAAGAAAGAAACAATATGTGGAAATACGTAAGCCTCACTACAAGCCAGATGACCCCCACCCCATGAGGGCCTCCATTTTCCACATCCAGACTTCCCCCTCGTCAGAACTCCACCCAGCACACTAGCCTATCACAGCCTAGCTCGTGCGGCCATGTGCGGTTCATCAATAAATGCTGGATTTAAAGATTACTACAAGAGTATGCTACCCCCACGGCAGAGCCTGGCAAGCTACCCGTGTCGTATTTGATATGCCAAATACCAATAACAATAATAGACCTCATTCCCATGACCTGATGGTTTTGGCTCTTTATGTTCCTGGAGCAAGCAGGTGCCCTTGGGCTCTACTTGCATGAGACCAGACATATGGAGATGTTTCTGGTGCCCGCCGAGCAAATCGATGATGAATGGGAAGACAGTGAGACAGTGATACAGTGATTCATCTACATATACATGTGAATACATATAATGAATATATGTGTATGTTTATATGTACACAAATAAATAGACATGTTTTAAAAATAATTAAAATTCAAAGTTGTAGTAATATTCAAAAAAATTTTGCTGTTTGGGGGAGATAGAAAAAATCTCCATTAATAATATATATAATATAATATATTATATATTATAATTATATTATATATTATAATTATGTATATTATATATAATAATATATATAATATATATTATATGCATTATATATTACATATATAATATAGTATATTATATATAATATAATATATAATATAATATATAATATAATATATAATATATATAATATATATAATATATGCCAATAATATTAAAACATCTTCCATTATATTACCTTCCTGTCCCATTGTATCTGTATTCCTGTTAATAATAATGAACATCTAAACCATTGTGAAATGTGAATTTAATCTGAACACCTGACAATTGTGATATTGTAATATTTTCAGCAGTCTATTATCCATGGAATTTTCTGTTCCTTGGAAGTTAATAGCTCTCCCGTAAATACTATTTTATAATTCAAAACACAAAGATCAGACCTAATGTCTTAGTGAAAGGCAGGTAACATAACATAATTACCTGGTGCAATCAAGATCTGTCTTTGTAGCTTAGTTGAAGAAAAGTGCACTTTAACACTTTAAGGCTGATTTCTTCGCTGGCTTTGAGGGAAACTGAAAATGACCACTAACAAGAGAGACCTAGAAGGCAAAGGAAAATCTAAAGACATAACTAATATTCTGAGATAATAAATTCCTACAATAAGAAAAATAAAAGTAAAAAAAATTTAAATATAGGTAATTCATATATTAAATTCATATATTAAATGTCAAGCAGTCATATAGAAATATTGTCAACCACCAAATGAATCAAGAGACGTGGGACCCACATGAAATTTTCAGTCAAATCATTTTAAGCATTCATAGGAAAGTACTTTGCATATCCAACATTAAGCACATGCCTAATAGTCAATGAGAAATGCATGTGTGCACATAAATAAATCTTAAAAGTGGATAGCAATTTGACTTTCTGGGGAAAAATATTTAAACCCTTAAAATTTTCTCTTTTCTACTAAAGCACCGTGATTTACAAAGTTACTTATATTTGAGACTTAGATTGCTTGAGCGCTGTTGCTAGGCCATCTCTTTCATTGTTGAATAAGAGTGGGGATAGTAAACATTCTTGCCTTGTGCCTAATTGTCGTGAATAGCTGAGATCCCCTGCAATATCAGGGAGTGGGACTCCCTTCTACCCCAAAGGACCAGCAATTGGCTGACGAAATTCATGAAACCAGTGAAGTTCCAAAAGGCTTTATTTAAACAAGTTCTGGTAATACTATTAAAGGTCAGGAAAACCCCAAACTTCCCATTCCTAGCCAGACCTAGACCACGTTCTCAGGTAAGAATGCACAGCTAAGAGGGTCACCGGTCCCAGACTATGTGCTCAGGTTGGAGCTCAGATCCCAGATGGAAGGCAGCCATGCAGAGAGAGAGGAAGAGAGGAAGAGAGTGTTTTCTTCCAAGCATCTTTTATATTCCTTTTTGCCTGGCCAAGTGCAGAAGGATGTGTCTCACTCAGGGCCAAAAACCCAGCACATTAAATGTGAATATGCAGGAGAGCTCACCTGTCCAGGCCTTACAAATCCTAATTTGTCGGAGAATCTCGCCTACAGGTTCCTGGCAAAGACTCTTGTAGAGATGGGGAGGACACCTGAGATGAAAATTACCTCAGGATTGAATTTATGGAGACTAGAATAATATTCTTACCATGAATTTATATTGTTAGCTTTATATTTCTTCAGACTTCCATGAGATCCTACTCTTTAGTACAGGGTAGTTCTGTTTGCTCTGCCTTTAGAATTACTGAGAGTTATGCTCCCTTGCCAGGAGGCAAGCAGCATTCCACTTTGATCTAGCAGGGCTATTTTATTTAAAGGAGAATCCAACACAGACAGGGTCATTCGGTAAAACTCTACATGCAAATTTTCACCTGGTGGGGACCTATGGGAATTGTGCAAGGAATTACTTTGGCCGGTTAACATAGAATTCACTATGTTAAAATATTCTGCCCTTCAGAAAGTCACATATCCAAACTGTCTTTCTGCTCCCAATCTACCAAACTGATTCGCCCGAGAGATTCTCAGGCAGAATGCAGATGGCTGTTAACAAATGCAAAGTTTCTGGGTAGCTGTGAGCAGGAGCCCATTACAGCTCCTGTCTTCAGCACCTGATCTTAGCAGGAATGCTTTCAGTGTTTCAACACTAGGAATAAGATTGGCTATGGATATTTCATAGATTGTTATTAACTTAAGGAAGGTTCCTTCCACCCCTATTTTAGTGAAGTTTTTTTTTAAATTATGACTGGGTGCTGGATCTTGTTGAAAGCTTTCTCTGCATTGATTTATATGCAGAGATTTTAATCTTTCTTTTTCCTAAAGAGCTATATTATATTATTTAATTTGTATGTACTGAATCATCCTTGAATCCCTGGATGAATCCCATTTGATCATGGTGTATTTCTTTTTTGGGGGTAGCGCTGTTGGATTCATTTTGCTAAGATTTTACTGAGAATTATTGCATTAGTTTTCATGAAGGAAATTTGTCTGAAATTTTCTTTTTTTAGTGATGTGTCAGTTTTGGGTATCAATGTACAGTTGGCTTCATTGAAACAGAATGATTCCTGTTTCTTCAATATTTTGGAAAAGCTTAAGGATCAACAGCAATAATTCTTCTCCAAAGGTTTGATAAAACTCATGTTTAAATCCATCTTAGCCAGGATTTTTCTTCTTGAGGAGAGAATTACTGGTTATATTTCCTTGCTCGTGATTGGCCTGCTCAGGCTTTCTACTTCCTTTTTTTTAGCTTCTGGAGATTAAATTTATCTAGGAATCTGTCCATTTCTAATTGGTTCTCTAGTTTAACAGAGCAGAGTTGCTCATTGTAAGTTCTTATGATGTCTTGGAATTCTGGGAGTTCTCTTGTAATTTCTCCCCTTTTATTTTTGATCTTATTTAGCAAGCTTTCTTTCTTTTTTGTGAGTCTAGTCAATTATTTGCCTATCTTGTTTATTCTTTCAAAGAACTAACTCCTGATTTCATTGATTCTTTGCATTACTTCATTGGTTTTTATATAATTGATTTCTGCTCTGGTTTTATAATTTACTTTCTTCTTCTAGTCTTTTCGGATTCTTTTGTTACTGGTACTCGGACACTAAGGGTATACATTTAGATTGCTGAGTTTATCTTTTTCTTCTTTCCTTAACTCATCCTGTATTGCTAGGAGTTTTCCCCTAAGCACTAATTTTTCAGTGTTCCATGGATTTTGATAACTTGGTTCTTCATTATAAAAGTAAGTCTCCAGGAATCTTTAGATTCCTTCCTTGAATTTCTCTAACAGTATGTTGCTCAGTCTTAGGTGTTACAGTTTCTCCCCATCTTCTTTTTATCATAGATTTATATCTCTATGGTGTGTTGGTCTGATAGAATGCTTTGTATTATTCTTATACTTATGAATTTACGTAAGTTAGACTTAGGTCCTAAAGTGTGATCTATCCTGGAGAATGTCCCATGCGCACTAGAGAAGACCATGTATTCAGCGTTTTGAGGATGAAAGATCCAATAGAAATCCATGAGTTCTATGTCTTCTAATTCCTCATTTAGCACTCTTGTGTCTTTACTGTTACCCTCTCTAGTGACTTTATCCAGAGGTGCAAGTGCAGTGTTGAAGTCTTCTACTATTCTTATGTTTTCATCCATGTGATTCAATAGGGTTGTGAGCAAAATTATTACAGATTATGACGACATGACATTTGGTGTGTATATGTTTATTAGATTTAGTATTTCTCTTTAGAAATAGTATTTAGTATTTTAGTGTTTCTTGGTTATTGTTACCTTGATCAATAAGTAGCATCCAACCCTGTCTCTACTTTTTTTTTAATGAAACTAATTTGGTTTGATATAAGTATGGCTGTCCCAGAGTTCATTGCCCCCCATTCCCACCATTTGTTGTATATTTGTTTTGCATCATTATACTCTGAGCCGGTGTCTAGCCTGTGATTTTAAGATAAATTTCCATTAAGCAGCAAATGTATGGAATTTTGTTTTCTGACCTACCCCACTACTCTGTGTCTTTTGATGTGACAATTTAGTCTATTGATATTCAGGGATATTATTTACATATATGAGTGTGTTGAGTATATCACTAGCACGGCAGAGCCTAGCAAGCTATCCGTGTTGTATTTGATATGCCAAAAACCAGTAACAATTATAGACCTCATTCCCATGACCTGAGGGAATGGTCTGAGGCTCTTCGTGATCCTGGAACAAGCAGATGCCCTAACACACAACAGGACGTATGTTACTGGTGACTGCTCAAGCAAATTGATGGACAATGGGAAAACAAGTGATACAAATGATACAAGTGATGGGTGTGTTGCCATTTTACTGTTTACAGTTGTGGCTTATACATTGGGCATTTGGTTTATAGAAGTGGTTTTTCAGTAGCTCATTCATGGCTGGTTTGATTATCATAAATGTCACCAGCTCTTGTCTGTCTGAGAATGTTTTTATCTATTCCTCCTACCTCAGTGAGAGCTTTACTGGTCAGTAGACTAAGGTTGAAAGATTCTTTCATTCAAAAATGTGAATATCTTATTCTCTTTTTCTCACTTAAACTCTCCATATGGGAGATTTATTGTGATTCTTAAGTTCTTGAATTCTGAAGCTGCAGAGTGTGGGAAAATCTCAGCTCTATTCTTTCCCACCAATCTTTATTCCCCAGCCCTTCCAATTCTTTGTTTCTTAAGAAGTATAGCTTTTAATGTTTCAGTATGTTGATAATCACTAAATATTGTGGAACATATAAGATATATTCTGTTTTAGAAATCTTTCATAAAACAGGATATATCTTATATGTGCCATATTATACTCTTAGAACAGGGTATGCTGTAGTATTTTTGTCTTTGATGTATCTACCTTGTGATATACTAAAAGTTCAATTATCCTAGAATATCAGTAAGTCAGAAGTCAGTCATTGGGTCTATGAAATCCTATTACTCCAATGCATGGCAAGATGTGGTTCATGCATAAAAAGTGTTAGAATAAACAGAGACTTTTCAGAAAATTAGTCAAACTCATAGACCAATCTTAGACCTACTATTTCTAAATATAAGTGGGAAGATGAAGTTCAGAATTGTTTTAAAAATTGTACATTCAAGCTTAAGGACACTTATTTGCAAGGTAGGTACTTAAAATGGGTTTATTTTTTTTTTTTGCTTTATGGGTCACACCCGGCAATGCTCAGGGGTTTCTCCTGGCTCTGCACTCAGGAATTACTCCTGGTGGTGCTCGGGGAACCACATGGGATGCCGGGGATCGAACCCGGGCCAGCATGGGCTGGCTGCTTGCAAGGCAAATGCCCTATCCGCTGGGCTATTGCTCCGGCCCAAAAAATGGGTTTAATATTTTATATACCAGTGTTCTACTAATTGTGGGAAATGGTAACACAAGACTAGAACTCAACATTGAATGTACACAAAGAGTTACATGATACACCCTAACTGTCTGTAGGGCAAGTCACAATGTATAAGAGAAGAATTGAGAATAAGAGAGAGAAAGACAGAGACAGAGATAGAACCAGAGACAGAGCCAGAGAGAAAGAGGGGAAAAGAAAAGTGCCTGCTGTAGAGGTCAACTGGGGGTGGGTGGGAAGGAATGTGGGGACATTGGTGGTGGGAATGGGGCACTGGTGGAGGCAGGGGTGCTGGAACACTGTATGACTGAGACCCAATTAAGAACATTTTCGTAATTTATACTTTCATAGCCTTAAATTAATCATTGCTCATCAATCATTGCTCGGGTTTTGAGGTGACTATTAGAGTAACACACCCACATGGCAGAGCCTGGCAAGCTACCCATGACATATTTGTCATGCTAAATACCAGTAACAATTATGGACCACATTCCCGTGGCCTGATGGAATGGTTTGAGGCTCTTTATGTTCCTGGAGCAGGCTGATGCCCTTTGGCTATCTCGCATGTGATGGGACGTATTGAGATGTTACTGGTGCCCTGTTCTAAGAATATAATATGGCACATATATCAAATTGATGATATATAGGAAGACAGTGATACAGTGATCATAGACTTATTATTTTGTGTGTTATTGAGTAAAGACATTAAAAGCCACTGCCAAATACATTAAAAATTGGGCGGTGCGATAGCCCAGCGGGTAGGGCGTGCCTTGCAGGAGGCTGGCCCCGCCGGCCGGGTTCGATCCCCGGCATCCCATATGGTCCCCCCGGCACCGCCAGGAGTGATTCCTGAGGCAGAGCCAGGAGAAACCCCCTGAGCATTGCCGGGTGTGACCCAAAAAGCAAAAAAAAACAAAAAAACAAATACATTAAAAATTAAGTATATGAATTGTTTTCATGGGTCATTAGAATAATTTCAAAATGCATTAATATTAGATCTTTTCTTCTGCCTCTGGAGAAATATCCCTAATAATATAGATGAGACTATTTATCTAATATTCTCAGAATCTTTTGTGATATTTTATCTGCTTTTATAAAGTACTAAAATTTTAATATGGTTTAAATTTATTAGTAAATACTACATGCCTAATAAATTAAAAATCAGAGAACAAATTTTCCTTTTAGTATTTACTGTGTGCAAGGTAATCTTCTTAGCTCCCTAACTATAATTTCCACTTATAAATTTCAAAAACTTTGGGATAAAATTACTTATCATTAAGAATATTAACTGTTTGATCCCTCTTTCAACCCTATGATCTATCTTGAACACATATCTCTCAATTTCTTCCAAAAAATTTTATATTCTTGTGAAGTTCTCTTGTGTCCTCTCTTAACGTATTTATCTACTTTATGACTGAGTCAATGTTTTTTCATTAAAAACTGTTCTGCTTCACTACAAAATAATCTGTTAAATAACAGATAGTAGAGGGTAAAGGTGCTAGCCTTACATGAAACTGAGTCAGGTTTGGTTCCCATAATCACTGATTGTCCTCTGAGAATCTCGGGAGTGACCCCTTAACACTGATCCAGGAATAAACTCAGTAAGTATAGGATAGTAGTAAGCACAGAATAGGAATAAATATTGATTACTGCTTTGTTTGGTTCCCAAGCCAAATACATGAGATTTATATATCCCCATCAACTGAAAAAGAAACCTAAATGTCTGCTTTTGATCAATGTTATAAAATGCTACTACAATTCAACTTAAACCAAAGTAAATTTTTACAGTTAATTGGTTTATTTATTGCCACTTTTCAGATTCAATTAATGCATTATAACACTGTAGTTCTGAGTAATTCTTCACTAAATATGGTTAAATGCCTCTCCTATATGTTCTACCATAATATTCCCTTTTGTAGTAATTTACTAATTTCTCATATAACAAAATTGGGACTATATAGAAAACCATTATTATGCAAAATATTGGGGAGTGATCTTACCATGTGGTTCTCAGGGCTTACTCCTGGCTCTGTGAGCAGGCATTACTCCTAGAGAGAACTGAGGTGCACTGGGGTTGAACCTGAGTCTCATACATGTAAGGCAAGCAGCCACTGTACTCCTGCTTTGGACATTATAAATTGATCACTTGATCACTTGACATCATGTTATTTATCGATTTGCTCAAGTAGGCACCAGTAACATTTCCATTGGACCCTATCAAGGGACAGTGTAGCCCAATGGTATCTGCTTGCTCCAGGAATACGAAGAGCCTCCACCCGTTAATTCATGGTCTTGAAGAAGAATTCTGACCATCTTTTAGGTGGGCTGTCACGTGACCGTTTGACATTCTGTGGAATCCAGTTGATAATGGCTCTAGTCCAGTGGTCATCTCCAAATCGCATTACATGTCCAGCCCATCTGATTTTCGATGCCTTGGCAAACGAGACAGCATCCCTGACTCTTGGTAGTCGGAGATCCAAACTCTGGATTCCTTCTCTCATTTGAGTGAGGTGTGATATTCCAAGCACATATCTTTCGAATCCTCTTAGGGAGACCCAAATAGAATTCTCATCCAAGACAGACGATCCCCCACTCCATGAGCACCTCCATTTTCCACATCCGGACTTCCTCCTCATCAGAACTCCACCCAGCAGACCAGCCTATCACAGCCCGGCTCATCGAGATCCACCCTGCTATAGTCTTTTTAATCTGGCCCAGGTATGCTAATCCAGAGACAGACATGGGGCAGAGCTACTACTGGCTCTCCCTGTGCCCAGCCACTCATGAGGTGCCCAGGAGGGATGGCAGGTTCTAGCCCTGGCCCGCCACCCCAGCAGAGCCTCACAACAAGCCAGACGACCCCCCCACTTCATGAGGACCTCCATTTTCCACATCCGGACTTCCTCCCCGTCAGAACTCCACCCAGCAGACCAGCCTATCACAGCTCGTCTCGCGGGCGCAAGCGGCCTCACAGTTCATCAATAATTGCTGGATTTTGAGATGACTACAAGAGTATGCTACCCGCACGGCAGAGCCTGGCAAGCTACCCGTGTCGTATTTGATATGCCAGATACCAGTAACAATTATAGACCTCATTCCCATGACCTGATGGAATGGTTTGAGGCTCTTTATGTTCCTGGAGCAAGTAGGTGCCCTTGGGTTCTACTTTCATGAGACAGGTCATATGGAGATATTACTGGTGCCCGCTCAGCAAATTGACGATGAACGGGAAGACAGTGATCAATGATCCTGCTTTCGTAGGGCCCAGGTCTCTGAGGCATATGTGAATGAAAGGGAGAACAGTGGAGTCAAAGAGATGTGCCAGGAGCTGGAGGTACTTTGTCATTTTAGCTATTTCTTCCATACACCAGGCAGACACACCAGGCAGATACACCAGGTAGAGATGCTACAAGCTCTCCCCCGTTTATTTCTAGATTTCCAAGAACATTCTACCCACCCCTCTCAGAGAGCCCAGCAAGCTACTGAGAGTACACAGTCGCACAACAGAGTGTGGCAAGCTGTTCAACGCATATTCGATATGCCAAAACCAGTAATAACAATGTTTATTTCCCCAATGCTGAAAGAGCCCTAAATATGGCAGCACTAAGACAAACAAGGAGTGGCTGATAAAATCTCAGGGCCAAACTAGACTGCCAAAACGAAGGACACTATAAATTATATTTTAATTTCCTTTTACAATTTATTTTGACCACATGATTTACCAAATTTTTACAAATGCAGTTGTTTCAGGCACTAAATACCCCAACACCAATCCCACACCACTGTAACCTTCCTTCCAACAATGTGCCCTATGTCCCGCCTACCAATGCCACCTACCCCTTAGCAGGTATTCCCAAATTTACTTTATATTATTTGTTACAACACAAAGACAAATGGAACTACCCAAATCTGCTTCAATAAAAACTAATTTGTGATCCTTTTTATGTCTCACAAAGTTATTACTGAAGTCCTGGTCTGAGAATATGCCAGTTTGGTTGGTGCTATTTGAGCCTTTTCTATTTTAGTTTTGGTTTACTGAGCTTAGTGATATCTATATAACTCTACCATCAGATTCCATATGATCTGAATGGGATGACTATACTATGAAATTTGGAGGGTCTTCTGTGTTCAAGGGGTATAAAACTGGAAAAGTTTGTTTTCTTGATGGCTTGACAGGTTCAGTTGGGGACTTGAGCCAAGTCTAATTTGTGTGTGGCTTCAGAGGAGCTGTGCCCTCAAACAGATAGGAAAATATGCTTGTCCCCATTCCAAGAAGGCTCCAGAATTTTCATCGTAGACTGACCTAATGGAGAGACTTGGCAGAATTGTGTTATTATTGAGATTAGTTGTAGATTTGAATAATTTCTGTGACAGGAAGATTATATAATTATTTTCAGAATCAATCACCTAGGATTTACCCATTTACTAATTCTAAGTTTCTGTGTAGGTAACAGAAACATATTGTCAATATTGTACAAATATTTGAAAAATTATAACTAAATATTACATCCTACTTCAAGCAAATGGTTCCTGTGAGAACTTGCTGCAATTAAGATTAATTATTTTTGAAACTAGAATGATTGATCAAGAAAAGTTTTTCTCACATCCTAGTTAGAAACGCAAGATTACAAAATGAGATCAAATTGCCTCTTATTATACTATTGAACATTATCAGACATGTTCCTTATTTCTCCTAAAATTAGATTGCAGGTATTCTTCATGAAGAAAAATCTTCATTTTGTTTTAGGATAAAAAAAAGTCTCATGTATGTTATAAATATTTTTTTATTATACCACAGTGAAACATACAATTACAAAGGTGTTCATAATTGGTTCTTGGTAATACAGTATACCAGCACCCATCCCTCCACCTGTGCCCCATTTCCACCACCAATGTACCCCCACCCCCTCCTGCCCACCCCGATGCTGCCTTAATAGCAGGTACCCCAGTTTCCTCTCTTTCTCTCTCTGTCTCTCTCTCTGTCTCTGCATTCTCTCTCTCTTATTTTACACATTGTGGCTAGCCCTGCAGGTATTTAGAGTTTATCACTTAAGTCTCTTTGTGTATATTCAATGGTGAGTTTTAATCTGCCATTACCATTTCCCACATTTAGTAAAACACTGGTATCTATTTATGTCGTATTAATGAATGCAGTCATTCTATATCTGTCCTTTTCCTTCTGACTAATTTCACTCAGCATGATAGTCTCCATGTCCATCCATTTGCAGGAAAATTTCATAATTTCATCTTTTCTGACAGCCGCATAGTATTCCATAGTGTAGATGTACCACAGTTTCTTTAGCCAGTCCTCTGTTCTAGGGCATTTAGGTTGTTTCCAGATTCTAGCTATAGTGAATAGCGCAGAGATGAATAAAGAAGTACAGATAGTGTTTCTGCTATGTGTTTTTCGGTCTCTCGGGTATATTCCCAGGAGTGCTATTGCTGGATCAAATGGGAGCTCAATATCTAGTTTTCGGAGGAATGCCCATATTGTTTTCCAAAAGGGCTGGACCAGTCGGCACTCCCACCAACAGTGGATAAGAGTCCCTTTTTCCCCACATCCACGCCAGCACCGGTTGTTCTTGCTGTTTTGTATGTGTGCCAGTCTCTGTGGTGTGAGATGGTACCTCATTGTTGTTTTGATTTGCATCTCCCTGATGATTAAAGATGAAGAACACTTTTTCATATGCCTTTTGGCCATTCGAATTTCTTCTTTTTTGGAAGCTTCTGTTCATTTCTTCTCCCCATTGTATATTATAATATGATTTTTTGCTGTGCGTTAGTTAAAATGTTTGTAAACAATAAAAGAATATATTGAAGTGGGTGAAAGACAGAGATGTTCTTTATTTAAATTTGTGTATCTGTAGTTTAACAAGCAAGAAGTTCTACATAAAATAACTGTTTAATATTCTTACAAATTGTTTAATATTCTAATAAAATATGTGAGTGACAGACAGTATATTACAAAATATATATTTAATAAATTATATCAATGCATCATAAGTGAAACATTAAAATATGTTTTATATCCTTACATCATGATGTATTAAGAATGGAATTTAATCACAAATGGAAGCAAAGGCATTTGAACACTTGGAAATTAAATAATTCACTAATAATAGACTACTGAACAATCTATAGGTAATTGAAGAAATTGGAAAGGAAATTAAATGATTATTTCATTCTCATATATTTATAGGAATCCTTTAATATCACTTTTGCTCTGGTATTAAGAGGAAAATTTATAGTAATGTAAGTGCTCATTAGGAAACATGAAATGGTTCACATAAATAGTTTGACTACATAACTTATGCTAGAAAAATACCATCAGAAAGAACCCAAGTTTCAGATTGAAGGGATAATAAAATAATATTCAGAGTGGAACTAAATATAATATTTAAATAAATAAATAAATAAAGTTCAACAAAGCCAAGAGCTTTGATCTTAAAAAGAATAAATAAGTCTGATAAAATATAGAAAAACAATAAGAGTGAATATGCAGGTATATGACTTAGGAATGAAAGGGGAAATGTCACACGGACACAGATGCAGTGATTCACAAGTTCTTCAGTGATTGCTTCAACAATCTCTGAAAATAGGGAAGACTAGGAAAAATTTCTTAACTGTCTAAGCTGAATCAAACTAAAACAGAGCACATAAACAGACATATGCCTATCAAAAAAATCAAAATGGTAATCAAAATATTCTCCCAAAACAAAAGCTCCTGCCCAGATGGGTTTACTGGTGAGTTTTCCAAACCTTTAAAGAGGGTTGGCCTACTGCCAATCCTCTCCAGGCTGTTTTTGAAAATTGAAATAACAGCATTCCTCCCTACCAGTTTCTATGAAGCACACATTACCCCTATGATTCTCTCTGCTTTTGTAGAGAGAAACAGAATAAAATTAGGAAAGATAGACCATGGGTAGATTATTACCTTGCACACCACATCCTGAGCTTAATTCCCAGCATCCCAGAAGGTCCATTGAAACTACTAGGTGCTATGATTAATCGCTTGATCATGAGCAAGGCCTGAGCACTACTGAGTATGGACTGGAAACAAACACACAAACAAAAAATGTGTAATATAAAATTATACACATTGTAATTTCACATATGGAAATGCTTTGCTGTCACACACAGTGATGCTAGGGCTTACTCTATGTATACTCATTAGTCACTGTTGCCAGTTTTGGGGGACTATATGTGCAGTTTGAAATTAATCTAAATCAACTACATGCATAGCAACTGCCTTATCTGCTGTACTGTCTCAGGTCCCAAATTAATTTTTAAAGATAATTTCAGTACCACGTTGCAAATTGCTCAAGGATTTCTTTTGGTTTGATGGTTGAATAGCAATTCTTTGTTGATCATAATAATTTTAGGTCTTCATCAACTACTTCCATTGTTCTAAATTCAACTTTCATGATAATTAATATTATAACAAGCGTTAACTTCTCGAAGTCTGTCTAGTTATAGCATATTTAATGAAAAAGGCACAAATATAGTCAGGATCTCTGCAATGTGTTTTACAGTATAAAATCATGAAACTAATGATATTAATTGAGTCATGAAATGAATAATATTAAAGCAGTATTAAACCTGAATAAGAAGAAAAGTTAATATTTATGAGAAAGCAGTTCTAAATTTATTACACAAATTTATTGTATATCTTGAATTGTTAGGCAAAATTAGAAAATAGATTATGTAACTCATTGATCACCTTCTTCAAAGGAACTGATATTTAACATTGTTTATTAAAATTATATCTCAAATTTCTTGTAAAAATTTGTGCACACCTGACTATAAAACAATATCTTCATATATTAATTCAGTTCACCAATGGAAATATAATTTTATCATTTACCACATAAATACCCAGTTGATACTCCTCCCCACCACTTTCCCTCTGGATAAATACTATCTCACTCTAACAGTACTTAAATTATGAGTTTGATTTAATTTGTTCCTTCTGCTTTTTTAATATATGACTAAAATATATCATATGATTGAAAATCATAAAGGCTTCTCATTATCTATATAACTTAAGTTAAACAAGTATAAACCTAATAAGTTCAAGCTTATCGTTGTATACAAAAACATTTAAATATTTTTATAGCAAAGTGGCATTTCTATGTGAATGTGCACACACACACACATACCTCTACATGCACACCTTAATCAAATTACTTGTCAATAGACAAAATGGTACTAGCTTCTACCTATCATGTCTCAATAAATGTGCATGTGATACAGCATTGAATTAGTATTTCTTTATTCTTCTTGTAAATACCCAAAAGTGGAATAATTGATTGAATCATATAATTACTGTTTTATTTGAGAAATCACAATACCAGTTACCTTAACAGATCAAGCCATTTGTATTCTGAACAATTATGTGCAAGGGTTCCCTCATCTATAATTCCATTCCAACAATACCTTTAATTTTGTTTTTCATTACAAACTTTCATGGAAAATTCATTTTAATTTTTGCATTAGTTTCCATCACACTCAAATGTCTATTCACTTTCTCCAGCCAATTTTAAAGAGTCTGTCACATTGTTTTCATCCATGAGTTTTATAACTATAAATCTGATATCTCACATTGTAATTCATGTAAAATTATTGTTTATGGAGGTAGTCTAATTTTTCTTTTGTTTGTGTCTATAAATATTCCCAAATATATTGAAGAGAATTTCCTTTATTACTTTAATGTTGATTTCTCCTCATTTGTAACTAGTTTGTTATTATGTGTAGGACTGTTTCTGACCTTTCAATTCTTTTCCTTTATTTTGGTTTTGATCCCAATAATGCTATGACAAATATTGCTACTGTGAAGAATGGTTTGAGTTAGGGAGCATGATACTCTAATTTTTTATCTCTCCTATCTAAAGATTGTGTATACTATTTACAGCTATTGAAATTCTAAATAGATGCTATGATTTTTGTTCAATTTCCATAATTAATGACTTTGTAATATTGATAGATATCACATAAAATTTTATATAAAAATACTCAGTCACTGCAATTCAAAATAAATTTTATGATTTGTGCTTTACTTCCATGAATATCCCTTTGGAATCTTGATAGGGATTTCATAAAATCTGTACATAATTATAGACAATACAGCTATTATGGCAAAATATTATTTTTCCAGTGTATGACATGGCAAATATCATTGTGCCCTTTATTTTCAAAATAACGCATACAATGATATTAAGCTATGTCTTTACTTTTTGTTATTCTAAACAATTAGCTTCTTTTTGTTGAAATTGTAAATGTAATTCTTTGCTTTTTGGTTTCTGCTGTTTTGTTCTTTGCTATGTTTTCTGATTTATATTTATTAAATATTTCTCATAGCTCTGTTTACTGTTTTAGATCTATTTAAAGCAATATCCCTGATGAACACGGATGCTAAGATCTTCAACAAAATACTAGCAAATAGAATGCAAAGAATCATCAAGAAGATTATACATTATGACCAAGTAGGATTCATCCCGGGAATGCAAGGATGGTTCAACATTCGCAAGTCAATCAACATAATACATCATATCAATAAAAGAAAAAAATAAAAAACATATGATCCTTTCAATAGACGCAGAAAAAGCATTTGACAAGATCCAGCACCCGTTCATAATTAAAACCGCTCCAGAAAATGGGAATTGAAGGGACTTTACTCAAGGTAGTTACAGCCATCTACCAAAAGCCCACAGCAAGCATCATTCTAAATGGGGAAAAGTTGAAAGCCTTCCCCTGAGATCAGGGATAAGACAAGGTTACCCACGCTCACCTCTTTTATTCAATATAGTACTGGAAGTACTTTCCATAGCAATCAGAGAAGAAAAGGACATCAAGGGCATCCAGATAGGCAAGGAAGAAGTCAAGCTATCATTATTTGCAGATGACATGATATTATACCTAGAGAACCCTAAACTCTCTACCAAAAAACTCATAGAAACAATAGACACATATAGTAGAGTGGCAGGATACAAAATCAACACCCAAAAGTCAGTGGCTTTCCTATATACAAATAATGAAAGAGGAGAAAGGGATATTAAGGAAACTATTCCATTCACAATTGTGCCACAGAAAATCAAATACCTAGGAATCAACTTACCCAAGTATGTAAAGGACCTGTACAAAGAAAACTACAAGACACTGCTCCAAGTAATAAAAGAGGACACAAGGAAATGGAAACACATTCCCTGTTCATGGATGGGGAGAATAAACATTGTCAAAATGGTAATACTCCCTAGAGCTCTGTACAGATTCAATGCAGTCCCTATGAGGATACCGATGACATTCTTCAAAGAAATTGACCAAACGCTCCTGAAATTTGTATGGAACAATAAACCCCCAAGGATAGCTAAAGCAATCCTCGGGAAAAAGAAGATGGGAGGCATCACCCTTCCCAACTTCAAACTGTACTACAAGGCAGTAGTAATTAAAACAGCATGGTATTGGAATAAAAACAGACCTGTGGACCTACAGAATAGAATTGAGTATCCTGACACCCAACCTCAAACACATGATCATTTAATCTTTGATAAAGGTGCAATGAGTCTAAAATAAAAGTAAGTAAAGCCTCTTCAACAAGTGGTGTTGGGAAAAATGGGCAGAGACATGTAAAAAAATGAATTTGGACCTGTGACTAACACCATGCACAAAAATCAGATCAAAATGGATTAAAGATCTCAATATCAGACTTAAATCCATAAAGTACATTGAAGAAAATATAGGAAAAACCCTCCACGACATTGAAGCTAAAGGCATCTTCAAAGGTGAAATATCACTAACAAAGCAACTAGAAGAAAAGATAAACATATGGGGCTACATGAAACTAAAAATCTTCTGCACCTCAAAAGAAACAGTGACTAAAATACAAAGGTAGTCCACAGAATGGGAAAGAATATTCACCCAATACCCATCTGATAAGGGGTTAATATCCAGGATATATCAGGCACTGGTAGAACTTTACAAGAAGAAAACAAACAACCCCATCAAAAAATGGGGAGAAGAAATGAACAGAAACTTCAGCAAAGAAGAAATTGAATGGCAAAAACAATATGAAAAAATGCTCATCATCACTAATCATCAGAGAGATGCAAATAAAAACAACAATGAGATACCACTTTACACCACAGAGACTGGCACATATTCAAAAGAGCAAGAACAACAAGTGCTGGCGTGGATGTGGGGAAAAGGGGACACTCATCCATTGTTGGTGGGAATGCCGGCTGGTACAGCCTTTCTGGAAAACAATATGGACTTTCCTTCAAAGACTAGAAATTGAACTCCCATTTGACCCAGCCATACCACTCCTGGAACTCTACTCTGGGAAACCAAAAATACGCAGCGGAAACACCATCCCTACTTTTATGTTCATAGCAGCATTATTCACAGTAGCCAGAATCTGGAAGCAACCAGAGTGCCCGAAATTCGATGACTGGATAAAGAAGCTTTGGTACATCTACACAATGGAATACTATGCAGCTGTTAGGAAAAATGAAGTTATCAAATTTGCCTATAAATGGATGGACATGGAGAAGATTATGTTGAGCGAAATTAGCCAGAAGGAGAGAGACAGACACAGAATGACTGCATTTATTTGCATGGCATAAATATATATTTACATATTATGATACCAATATCCAAGGTCAAGTGAAACATATATCAGGAGGTCTTGTCAAAGGTGGAAATTATCACAAACGTGTGGGAGTCAGAGGTTAGGTAAGACAGAAAATGGAACAGTGTGCTAATAATTGTCGAGGGTACTAATGCCAACCTAGAACTGAGCATTAAATAGAGGCAAAAGGATACACATGACAACCTTTTAATGTATGTTCTGTAATCAATAGTCTGATAGGGAAGGAAAAGAGAAAGAGAGAGAAAGGGAAAGAAATAAAGAACCTGCCATGGAGGTGGGCTGGGGAAGGGGGAGGGAACCGGGGACGTTGGTGGTGGGAGATGGGCACTGGTGGAGGGACGGGTGCTGGATCACTGTATGACCAAAACCGAAATATGAACTTTTTAATTGTAAAAAACAACAACAAAAAAAAAATCACTGTGATGTATGGTAGTGTGGAATATGCATACACATTTCACAAGTGGGGCCTCCACTTGTGTAATCCTTCGCTACTGTCTTGGGTCCCGGAATACCTATTTCTGTCCCCAACTCCATCACGCTTTGAATACTCAATTCTTTAAATAAGTTCTCATGTACTATTGGCTCTGACATTTCTTTGTTCCCATATCAAGCTTATTCATATCCCACACATGAGATAAACTCTCTATTAGTACCTCTCCTTCCGTTTCACTCAGTACAAGTTATTCAGTTTCATTCACATAGTGGCTAATTATTTTTTGCTTATAGCTTACTAGTACTCCATTGCTTATGTATGTCATGTCATTTGTATAATCATCTATTCTGGACATTGAGGGTTTTTTCTAGATCATGATTATTATGACCAGAACTGCAATGTATGTAGAAATTCAAATGTCTTTTCAATATAGTGTTTGCAGGCACTTGGGATAATGCCAAATTGTAGATCTTAGGAACCAATGAATTATATGAAAACCCAATTATTATGGACCAGAGTGATGGTAGCAGTGGGCTGGGTGCCTTTAGCCTTACATATGGCTTACATAGGTTCAATTCCAAGAGCCTCATATAGTCCCCTATATACTCCTGGAACAATTCCTAAGTGCAGAGCCAAGAGTAAGTCCTGAACACCCCTGAATGTGGCCCAACCCACTCACCCACAAAAAAGTCCTAAATTAATAGTTTTTTGAGAAGTGTTCATATTGTTTACCAAGGAGAATGGATCAGTCAGCATTCCCAAGAGTGGATCAGAGTTCTTTTTCCCCACATCCACTTAAGATTTTAGTGAATTTAGGAGTTTTCTATGTACCTTATGATGTCATAATTTGTTTTAAAACTAATAATTTTAGGGGCTATTAAAGCAGAACTCAACAGGTTGAATATATGTTTTACATGTGGGAGGCAAAAGGGTCAAACTCACCAGAGTGACTGCCACTCTCTCCTCCCTTAGCCCCGCCCCCCCGCCACATACATAGAACAGAGTCACTATTATCTCCCCAGTCCAGCTGGATAGGAACCAAACACTAAAAATAAAAGATTACTCTTTTAAATTGTTTTTATTGTTATTTATTTTTAATTTTTATTATACCACCATGCTATATACAGTTTCAAAAGTGTTCACGAGTGGATTTCAGTTGTGTATTATTCCAGTACCCACCCCCTCAAACAGTGCCCTATTCCACCACTAATGTCCCCAAATTCCCTCCCTTTACCCCAGCCTGCCTCTATAACAGGTACTTTTCCTTTCCTTTCTCTCTCTCTCTCTCTAATTCTCTCTCTCTTCTCTTACACATTGTGTCTTGCCCTACAGATATTTAGGGATATCATGTAAATCCCTTTGTGTATATTCAATGCTCAGTTCTAGCCTGGGGTTAACATTTCCCACAATTAGTTTTGTCGCTCTTTCCTCACTTTTACTATTGCTTCTTTTTTTGGTCCAGTTGCTCCGGAGAGGACTTTAGTACTATGTTGTATAATAGTGCTTAGAAAAAAAATTCTTTGTATTATTCTTGGTCATATGGGAAATGTTTTCTATATATACTTTGAGTGTGTATATAATTATTTCTCCTGTTACATCCATGTGCTCAAAGATTAGATTAATCCTGGTTACATGATGTTGAATGTTTTTCCTGATTTTCACTTTCTTTGAAATAATTTTAATTTTTTGAGAATAGATATTAATTATGCTTTGATATTTGATTTAGTTTATTAATGAAAGTAGTTTGTCCTGTAACGGTAATCATTATTTAAGAGGATTTGAGTACTACTTCAATTTCCTTTACCCTTGCCTTGTCTATGAAAATTTCCTCCTTGGAATGTTTCGAGGACTTTTTTCATTTATTCTTGATTGTAAACTTTATTTTTATGTAGTGGTTACAAAGTTTCTGTAATGATTCTGTTAATTCTTTTTGTGTCAATTTTAACTTTGCCAATTTAGCTTCTAATTTTATTAAAGGTGGTCTCCTTTCTTCTTTGAGTCTATTTTTCCCCCTACTTAAAAAAAAAAAAAAAGAAACTTCCCAATCCTTCACTTCTCTTAATTAGCTCTAACTTTCTTCAAGTGCAATCAGGGAAATTACTCTATCTCCCTTACAAATTCAATTATTTTATGTTCTTCTCAGGAGCATAACATGCTTACTGGTGAGTCTCTGAGCAGCACATATTCCACATTTCACTTTTGCATTCCCCTATTCAATCTGGGCTGCTAAAATCGGACAGGCAGAAAGTGTGAGTAAAAGTTTCCCTTTGCATCTGTAGTTCCTAATTTTTTTTACTTTTTCAGAGAACCAGCTCTTTGATAAACCGATTTTTTCAATTGCCTTTACAAATATCTCCTTATCCTTTAGCTCTTCACTTGATCACTTGATCACTTGAATCCCGTTATTCATCGATTTGCTCGAGCGGGCGCCAGTAACATTTCCATTGTACCCTATCACGTGCCAATGTAGCCCAATGGCATCTGGTTGATTCAGGAATATGAAGAGCCTCAAACCATTCCTTCAGGGTCTTTACAAGGAAGTCTGACCATCTTGTAGGTGGGCGGCCATGTGATCTTTCCAATTCCCGTGGGATCCAGTCAGTAACAGCTCTAGTCCAGCGGTCATCTCCAAATCACATTACATGTCCTGTCCATCTGATTTTTGATGCCTTGTCAAACGAGACAGCGTCCCTGATTCTGGAATAGCGACAGAGGTCGGAACTCCGGATTCCTTCTTTCACTTGAGTGAGGCGTGATATTCCAAGCATAGCTCTTTTGATTCCTCTTTGGGAGACTCGAATAGCATCCCTCATCCTGCTTTCGTAGGGCCTAGGTCTCTGAGGCATATGTTAATGCAGGGAGAATGGTGGAGTCAAAGAGATGTGCCGGAGCTGGAGGTTCTTTGTCCTTTTAGTTATTTCTTCGATGCCTTTGCAGGCATTCCATGCTGCTCTCTTCCTCCTCCTTGCGAGGCTCTGTGGCTCTGGGTTCATCCCAGGGGGTCCAGTCTTTTTCTGTGTCAGATCATCAACCATCCAGGCCCTACAGAACAGAGCCCCTAGGTATAGACAAATCTGTCTCCTGTCTGCCACCTGTTGTCGCAGTAGGGCAATGCAGCCACACCTGCAACACCTTGAGGGGCATGATTTCATCATTTACTTGGTCTATTGTGGTGCGTTAGCATATTGTTTCACATCTACATATTTCCATTTTCTTATTTTAATTTGCAGTTTCATATTATTGCGATCTGCAATGATGCTTGACATAATGACACTATCGCTTCACTTGTTTCACTTGTTTTCTCGTTCATCGATTTGCTCAAGCGGGAGCCAGTAACATTTCCATTTGTTGGGAATGAGGTCCATTATTGTTACTGTTTTTGGCATATCAAACACACCATGGTTAGCTTGCCAGGATCTGCGACATAATGACAGTATTATTTTAATTATGGAAGCACCATGCTTTCAAAGGGTTTTCATAGTTGAGCTTTACACATAAAATACTCCCACACCAATTCCATCACTGGAGTCATCTCTGTCTGACCAGAGTTTCCAGGTTCCCTACTACTACCATTGGAAGTAGAATCTGTGTCCTGACATCTTAACAGGTGCCTTTTTAAAGTTTGGTTCCTAAAGTTTGATCTCTTATTTTTAGCGTTGTGGATTCTGTAGTTTGGATATTTACCTACACCACTCCTTCACATCAGCAATGTATCTGGACCTCCTCAACAACTGTTACTCAGAACTCTTCTTCCGCATCAATTTCTTTCTTTTTTGCCTTTTTTTAATTAGCCTTGACAAAAAAAAAAACTCTAAGACTTCTAGTGTGTTCATTTCTTACTCTTGGGGTGCCTGGGTGACTGATGTTAAGTGGGGATGGGGAGAGGCAGCCGCCAGAAGGAAGTCTGCCATTTTCTATCTATCTGTCTCTGTCTCTGGGAATCTAGAACTATGTGTGAGCCTGGCTCCTTACAGGAAAGGAAAGTCAGGAGTAGAACTTCCCAGGCCTGTTAGGTTTCTGCCTTTATCCCAGAAAAGAACTTCAGAAGACTAGAGCAAAATAAATTTTACTCAGAAGCTTTGAGGAGTGAAGAGAGAGGGGATATATATATATATCGATGGATGAGAAAAACAAGTGAAACGAAGGAAGAGAGAGGTATATATATCCCTCTCTCTTCGCTTCACTTGTTTTCTCATCCATCGATATGAGTCTCTTTGACGCATTCTTCTTTCGTCTCGAGTCTCCCAAAGAGGAATCGAAAGAGCCCTACGAAAACAGGAAGAGGATGCTATTCGAGTCTCCCAAAGAGACATATATATATATATATATATATATATATATATATATATATATATAAATTCCCAGGAATTCATTGCCAGGGGTTTTCTTACGTATCTACCTGTCTGTCTGCATTAATATGATCTACTTATTTTTTTTTTTTGAATTTGGGGGCACCCCACCCAGGGTGCTCAAGGCCTATTCATGGCTCTGAACTCAGGGATCACTCCTATTAGGTCCAGGAGCTTAATGAGGTCCCAGGCAAGCCAGATGCAAAGGAAACACCCTACTTCAGTACTATCACTTTGGTCCCTAATGGACTTTTTTTGAGTGTCTGGAGCATTTAAGAAGAATGTCTGTTTTGATGTGTGGGGACAGAAATTTCCATACAGGTCTGTTTCTCCATAACTTCTCACTTAAATGCATTCTTTATGGTAACTTTCTAATTGAGCATACCACTGCTATGAACGGGTGTTAATGTCCAACTACTTTTCTGTTGCTGTCAATGTATCTTATGGATATTTTAATATTTGCTTTATATTGTGAAACAGGCAAGCTGTGTACATATATACTCAAGCATTAGATATTTTTGTAGTCTTGGAGCAGCTTAACTTTATGTAACACAGAGCTTTGCTTCTTATTACCTGCTTAAGACAGAATTGTTTTGTCTGGTGTTCCTGCATTTTAATTTTCTCACTGGTTTGTACTACCAAATTTTCTATCCCTTCATGTAACTCTAAGTTTGTATTCTTAACTTATTTGAGTGTCTTATAGGGAGCATGTAATTAGGGTTTTGTTTTTTAATCAATCCAGACTTTCTGTGTCTTTTGATTTGTGAGTTCAGTTCATTAGCATTTAGAGTGATTATTGATATGTGAATGTTTGCTACTGCTATTTTATCTTTCGTTTTGGTTTCGATCTAATTATTGTTATGTATAACTATTCTGAAACAGTTCTCTTTTACATATATGATACAAGTTCTCTTTACTAGATATCTTTTTAAGTGGGAGCTAGTGGTGGAAAATTTTTTCACTTTCATTTTTGTTGTAAAACCTCTTGTAAAACCTCTAATTTTCTCTTATATCTGAAGTAGTTTTCTATAATAGACAATTATTTACAATTTTTATTTCTGAGTATTTTTATTGTGCTTTCCCCATTGTATGTCCTTGCGAATATGTATGCTAAGGTTTCTGATAGTCTGATAAGAATACCGTAATATTTTATAGATTTGTGTACTGAGTTACCTGTGTCATTACTGGTCTTACTGAAGCTCTTTAATTTCACAAATATGTGTTCCACTTTGGATGTCTTTTTTTTTAAGAAATGTGTTCTTTTGTACTCAATTTCTTATTTAGAATTTTGATGGGTTTTTTTTTAATTTTTCAAAATCTTCTTGAACTTATTCTTTCATCTTATATATCTTTCTTACTTACCTGGGTGATTCTTAGGTTTATATACTCAAACAAGTAAATTCATTCCTCTATCATAGCTTCTCTACTTTCAAATATTTCTATAGGACTTTTAATGTCGCCATTTGAAATATTTTTCAGAAGTTCTTATATAAATTTTAAGTCAATGTGTATTTCCAATTTTATGCTTGAGATCTTTGTTTTTATTATTATTATTCCACCGTGAGACATATAATTACAAATGTTTTTCATAATTGGTTCTTGGTAATACAGTATTCCAGCACCCATCCCTCCACCAGTGCCCCATTTCCACCACCAATGTACCCCATCCCCTCCCACCCCACTCCCAGGCTACCTCAATAGCAGGTAGCCCCATTTCCTCTCCTTCTCTACCTCTGTCTCTGCATCTCTCTCCCTCTTCTTTTACACATTGTGGCTAGCCCAGCATATATTTAGAGTTTATAACTTAAGTCTCTTTGTGTATATTCATTGGTGAGTTTTAATCTGCCATTATCATTTCCCACACTTAGTAAACACTGGTATCTATTTATATCCTATTAATGAATGCAGTCAATCTATATCTGTCCTTTTCCTTATGACTAATATCACTCAGCATGATAGTCTCCATGTCCATCCATTTGCAGGTAAATTTCATAATTTCATATTTTCTGACAGCTGCATAGTATTCCATAGTGTAGATGTACCACAGCTTCTTTAGCCAGTCCTCTGTTCTCAGGCATTTAGGTTGTTTCCAGATTCTAGCTATTGTGAATAGCACAGAGATGAATAAAGAAGTACAGATATGTTTCTGCTATGTGTTTTTCCATCTCTCGGATTATTCCCAAGAGTGCTATTGCTGGATCAAATGGGAGCTCAATATCTAGTTTTTGGAGGAATGCCCATATTGTTTGCCAAAAGGGCTGGACCAGTCGGCACTCCCAGGAACAGTGGATGAGAGTCCCCTTTTCCCCACATCCATGCCAGCACCGGTTGTTCTTGCTGTTTTGAATATGTGCCAGTCTCTGTGGTGTGAGATGGTACCTCATTGTAGTTTTGAATTGCATCTCCCTGATTTTTAAAGATGAAGAGCACGTTTTTATATGCCTTGTGGCCATTCGAATTTCTTCTTTTTTGGAAGCATCTGTTCATTTCTTCTCCCCATTTTTTTGATGGGGTTGGCTGTTTTTTTTCTTGTGAAGTGCTAATAGTTTCTGATATATCCTGGATATTAACCCCTTGTCAGATGGGTATTGGGTGAATATCCTTTCCCACTCTGTGGATTGTCTTTGTATCTTGGTCACCATTTTTGTTGAGGTGCAGAAGCTTTTCAATTTTATATAATCCCATTTGTTTATCTTTGCTTCCATTTGCTTGGTCAGTGGTGTGTCATCTTTGAAGATTGTTTTAGTTTCAATGTAATAGAGAGTTTCTCCTATGTTTTCTTTGATGTACTTTATAGATTCATATCTGATGTTGAGATCTATAATCCATTTTGATCTGACTTTTGTACCTGGGTGTTAGAAGGAGGTCTAAGTTCATTTTTTTACATATAGCTGCCCAGTTTTCCCAGCACCATTTGTTGAAGAGGTTTTCTTTGCTCCACTTAATATTTTTGGATCCTTTATCGAAGATTAAGTGGTTGTATATTTGAGAGTGGGTTTCAGGATTTTCAGTTCTATTCCATAGGTCTACGGATATGTTTCTATACCAAAACCACACTGTCTTAATTAAAATTGATCCGTAGTAGAGCTTGAGGTTAGGGAAAGTGATACCTCCCATCTTCTTTTTTTAATTGTTTTTTTTTTGCTTTTTTGGGTCACACCCTGCAATGCTCAGGGGTTACTCCTGGCTCTGCACTCAGGAATTGCTCCCTGGCAATGCTCGGGGAACCATAAGGGATGCCGGGGATGAACCCGGGCCAGCATGGGCTGGCCGCATGCAAGGCAAACGCCCTACCCACTGGGCTATCGCCTCCAGCCCCTACCTCCCATCTTCTTTTTCCCAAGTATTGCTTTAGCTATTCATGGGGATTTATTATTCCATACAAATTTCAGGAGTGTTTGTTCAATTTCTTTGAAGAGCATCATGGGTATCTTTATAGGGACTGCATTAAATCTGTATAAAACTCTAGAGAGTATTACCATTTTGATAATGTTAATCCTTCATATCCATGAGCAGGGAATGTTCTCCATTTCCTCAGGTCCCCCTTTTATTTCCTGAAGTAACGTTTTATAGTTGTCTTTGTAGAGATCCCTTTACATTCTTTGACAAACTGATTCCTAGGTATTTGATTTTCTGCAGCAAAATTGTGAATGGGATAGTTTCTTTAATGTCCCTTTCTTCTCTTTCGCTGTTTGCATATAGGAAGGCCATTGACTTTTGGGTACTGATTTTGTACCCTGCCACACTACTATAGGAATGTATTATTTCTAGGAGCCTCTTGGTAGAGAGTTTCAGGTTTTCCTTGTATAATATCATGTCATCTGCAAATAGTGACAACTTGTCTTCTTCCCTTCCTATCCGGATGCCTTTCATGTCATTTTCTTCCCGATGCTATGGCAAGTACTTCCAGTACTATATTGAATAGAAGTGGTGAGAGTCGGCAGCCTTGTCTTGTCCCTGATCTTAAAGGGAAGGCTATCAGTTTTTTCCCATTGAGAATGATGCTCTGTGGGCTTGTAGTAGGTGGCCTGGATTATCGTGAGGAAGGTTCCTTCAATCCTCATTTTCCGGAGATCTTTTATCATGAACGGGTGTTGAATCTTGTCAAATGCCTTCTCTGCATCTATTGATATGATCATATAGTTTTTATTTTTTTTTTGTTGATATGATGTATTATGTTGATTGACTTGTGGATGTTGAACCATCCTTGCGATGAATCCCACTTGGTCATGGTGTATAATCTTTTTGATGACTCTTTCAATTCTATTTGCTAGTATTTTGTTGAAAATCTTAGCATCTGTGCTCATCAGGGAGATTGGTCTGTCGTTTTCCTTTTTTGTGACATCTCTGTCTGCTTTGGGTATCAGAGTGATATGTGACTCGTAAAAAGATATTTGGGAGTGTTTCTGTTTCTTCAATTTGCCGGAAGAGCTTGAAAAGATTTGGGAGTAGGTCCTCTTTAAAGGTTTGGTAGAATTCACTGGCAAATCCATCTGGACCTGGGCTTTTGTGTTTGGGGAGACTTTTGATTACCGATTCCATCTCCTTGATGGAGATAGGTTTGTTAAGGTATTCCAAATCTTCTGGTTGCAAACTTGGGAGGCTACAGGATTTCAGGAATGTGTCCATTTAATCTAGGTTCTCTTATTTTGTGGCATAAAGGCTCTCATAGCAATCTCTGATGATCTTTTGATATATCTACCAGCCCTCTTTCTTCCGTCTCTTGTTTTACTGCTAGTATTTCCTTGATAGTTTCAATCTTATTGATCTATCCAGAGTTAATAGAGCAGTGTTGAAGTCTCCAACTACAATTGTGTTGCTGTCAATGTCTTCTTTGAAGTCTATTAGTAGTTGTTTTAGGTATTTTGCTGGTCCTCTCGTTGGGTGCATATATGTTTAATAGCTGTGATTTCTTCCTGATATATGTATCCGTTGACTATTAAGAACTGACCTTCACTGTCCCTTCTGACCTTCTTCAGCCTGAAGTTTATGTTGTCAGATACCAGTATTTTACCCCAGCCTTTTTGGATGGGTTGTTTGAGTGAAGGATTTTTTCCAGCCTTTTATTTTGAGCCTGTTTTTGCTCCAATTGTTCATGTGTGTTTCTTGAAGGCAGCAGAATGTCAGATTCAATTTGCCACTCTATGTCTCTTACCTTGTGCATTTAGACCATCAACATTGAGAGAGATTATTGTCATGGGAGTTTGTGCCATCTTTCTGTATATGTTGGTTGTTCTTTTTGGGTTTTGTCTTGTCTTAGAATAGATCTTTCAGTCCTTATTTTAATGTTGGTTTTGAGTGTACAAAATTCCTAAGCTGTTGTTTATCCAAGAAGTTGTATATCTGTCCTTCAAATCTGAGTGAGAGTTTAGCTGGATAAAGAATTCTTGCTAAGGCTTTCATTTCATTGAGTTTTTTTTTTACTATTTCCCACCACTGCCTTGGGCTTGGAGGGTCTCTTCTGAGAGTTTGCTGAAAGTCGAATGGATGGTCATTTGTATAAAATGTCCTTCTTTGATCTTGCTGTCTGCAGAATTATGTCTCTGTCTATGGATCCATTACTTTGACTAGGAAGTGTCTTGGGATTTTTCTATTGGGGTCTCTTCTTGCTGGTATGCATCAGGCTTCTTGGATCTGGATACCTTAGTCCTTTAACTCGGGAAACTTTTCAGCCAGGTTATTTTTAAATTTTTAGCTGTTTCAAATTCCTTGGGGTTACGTTCCTGTCCCTCTGGGACTCTGATGATTCTTATGTTGTTCCGCCTGGCTTCATCGCATTATTTTCTGTTCCATTGCTGATACATTGTCTGGTCTTTTTCCATTTTATGTAGTTCTCTGAGTGCTTTCTGAAGCTCATCTGCAGTCTCACCGATTCTCTCTTCCGCTGCAGTCATCCTAAAGTTGAGAGCCCCCTGTTTTCTATTTCATTTCATCTACTGAGTTTTTAAGTGATGATATTTCTATTTCGCATGGTTCTCATTTCTGCTCTCATTTCCTCCCGTAATTTATTGTCTGTCTTTTTAAACTGCTTCGCTTATGTTCTCCTGTATTTTATTGGACATCTGCTTCACTTTTTCATTGAGCTCCTTAAACATCCTACCAATTTCATCTCTAAATTCATTGTCAGAGACATCATGCACAATTGCATTCTTTTTCAAATCTTCAGGGTTGATTTCTTCATTTGTTCTTCGAACTGGGGTTCTGTGTTTTTTCCCCATGGTGTTGCGGTGTTCAGGGATAGAATCCTCTAGCATACTGTTTATTACCTTCACTTGGTAATATCCTCAAGAATTTGGATTTCCTATTTTGTATTAATAAGTGGCTGTGTGAGTGGCAGCCCTCCTGGCCAACCGCACCCCCAGGGAGAATATCTGAGGCGGAGACAGGATGGTGTGAGAGTTCAAAACATCCGTTTAATTCCACTTCTGCTGGGACTTCTTGGGGTTCAAGTTCCACCTTTTGCCAAGGCGTGGGGCTCCACCAGGACCTCAGGAACCCACCCGGCCAGCCTCACGCCCCAGGAGAATAACACTTGAGCTCTTTGAATTGATCACTTGATCACTTGAATCCCATTATTCATTGATTTGCTCGAGCGGGTGCCAGTAACATTTCCATTGCACCATATTACGTACCAAAGTATACCAATCACATCTGATTGACAGAGGAATATGAAGAGCCTCAAACTGTACCTTCTGGGTCTTGACAAGGAAGTCTCATCATCGTGTAGGAGGGCGGCCAGGTAATCTGTTTACATCCCATGGGATCCAGTCGGTAATGGCTCTAGTCCAGCAGTCATCTCCAAATCGCATTACATGTCCAGCCCATCTGATTTTCAATGCCTTAGCAAACGAGACAGCATCCCTGATTCTGGAATAGCGACGGAGGTCGGAACTCGGGATTCCTTCTCTCACTTGAGTGAGGCATGATATTCCAAGCATAGCTCTTTCGATTCCTCTCTGGGAGACCTGAATAGCATTCTCATCCCTGCTTCTAGAGGGCCCAGGTTTCTGAGACATAAGTAAATGCAGGGAGAATGGTGGAGTCAAAGAGATGTGCCCAGAGCTGGAGGTTCTTTGTCCTTTTAGATATTTCTTCAATGACTTTGAAGGCATTCCATGCCGCTCTCTTCCTCCTGCGCAGCTCAGGTTTTAGGTGGTCATCATGTTGACTTCTTAACCTAGGTAAACATAACTGCTGCATTAAGAGATGTCTGTTCCATTGAGAGTGAATGGGGCCTCTCAAACTAGTTCATTTTTCATAAACATGGTTCTCTTTAGATTCAGCTGTAGACCTATCTTTCCACAACCTCGGTCGAAGTCAGCCAGCATTTGTGCCATTTGGCTAATGTTTGGTGTTATTAGAATGATATCATCAGCGAAGCGGGAGGTGGTGTAGTTGCCGACAATCTATCTTCACTCCCATTCCTTCTCATTCTAATTGCCGCATGATGTTCTCGAGGGTGGCACTGAAGAGTTTTGGTGAAATGGTATCACCCTGCCGAACCCCTCTTTTTACATCAATGATCACTTCTTTGTAGAATGGTGAGATCCTGGTTGTGAAACCGTAATAGAGCTCATGAAGGATCTTTATGTATTGGGTTTGAACACCCTTTTTGGCTAGAGCTTCGATGACTGCTTCAGTCTCCACAGAATTAAAGGCTTTCGGTAAATCAATGAACGTGAGACAGTGCGGCATCTTGTGTTCCATACAAACCTCAATGAACTTGGTTATCGTGTGGATATGGTTGATTGTGCTTATCCTTTCCAGAAGCCAGCTTGCTCACATGGTTGTCCTTCATCTAGTGTTCTGCCAATCCTGTTCACGATGACTCATGTAAACAGCTTGTAGATGACGGACAACAGGCAGATGGGGCGATAGTTGCCAATGTCGTGAATGTCTCCCTTCTTGAACACTAGAACTATCCTGCTGGTTTTCCATTGGGAGGGCGCCTTGCATTCAGACAGGTAGCGTGTGAAGAGCCGAGCTAGTGCGTTGATGATTACCAACGGCAGATTCTTCAGGTTTTCGGGTCTGACTTTGTCTGGGCCTGATGCTATTCCCCTTCTTTACTGACGAAAATGGCATGTCGGATTTCAGAAGGGAGAAAGCTGGGAATGACATATCCATCCTGTGGAATTTGTTATGTGGGCAGGTGGACGTGGCTATCAAAACATCTGAGTAGAAGTTGTGGATTAATCTTCTCCATTGCCTTTCTGGAAGATGTAATAGATCCATCAGGGCTTCAGAGTGCAGTTATCTTGGTCTTATTGTTGGCAAAGGACAGGCGGAGGGTGTGAATGCTTTTCCCTGCTTCTGCTGCATCTTTTAGTATTTCTGCTCTTATGTCTTTTAGGTCTTCTTTTTATCACTTCTCTGCAACGCTTTGCAAGACTGGACGTTAGCAATTGGCCGGCTGAGGCTCATGCCATGCCACATTTGCGAATGAGCTACAGAGTTTTTGAAGGCAGGTGTCCTTTTTTTGTCTTTTCTCTCTCTCGGCATTCTTTGCACAATCATGGGGGGTGCTGAACCAGTCGGTTGTATTCTTCATCGATGTTATCTTCCCCCTGTTGCTGCAATGGTGCCAAAGAGTTCCCAGTTGGTGGTCGTTCTAGGAGTTCTTTTCTTAAACTTTGCAGCCTTTTCTCCCCTTTGCGTGAAGTAGAATTTTGCACGAAGGAGATGGTGGTCCAATCCTGTTTGTAATTTGGGGACGACAGCAACATTGGTCAGACAAAACCATCTATTGAAGATGATGTGGTCAATTTCATTGTGGAATGTCCACCAGGAGATTCCCATGTCCAACATTTCGCCTCAGCCTTCTGGAACTGTGTGTTTCCATGAATCGTCTTGGTGGACATGATGAACTCCAGTTAGTCTCTCACCCTGCTTGTTCCATTCTAGGCCATGGGTCCTGATGTGGAGTTCTTCAGCTGATCTTCTCAGTCCTATCTTGGCATTAAAATCACCGACTATGATATTTTAGAAGGTGTTATATTTTTTATAGAATTCCTCCAGTTCCATGTAGAATTTCTCAATTTCATCTTCCTTGTGTGTGGATGTTGGTGCATAGACAATGAAGATAAAAATTGCTGGCATTGGGCCACATCTCTTTAAGCATAATTGTCCTATCTGGTTTGTTAGACAATCAAATGAATCAATGTTGACTGCCATGTTCGTGTTTACAAGGACACCAATGCCGCTAACGCCTCTTTCGTCACATGTTCCAAATAACAATTCTTCTCCGGTGTCAAATACAGTGTGATGCTCTGGCGCCTCCTTGTCTCAGTCAGACCAATGATGTCATACTTGATCTTTTGCGTTTGCACTATCAAATACTTGATATATCCTTTGGATTCCAGCGTACATGGATTGAAAGTACAGACAATCATTTTAGTCCTTCTTCATTTTGGCAGCCTAGGTTGGTGGTGAAATTTTATCAGGCACTGCTTGTTCGCCTTTCTTACTGGTGCCGGATTAAGGGCTCTTTTGGGGTCAGGAAAATAAACATTTTTGTTCCTGGTTTTGGCATATCTGACAGCTTGCCAGGCTCTGCCGTATGGGCACTATACTCTCATTTCCTTGTGGAGCTCTCTCAGTGGGGTGGGTAGAATATTCATGGTAATTTGGAGGCAAATCGCACAGTGCATAGAGGCCATGTGCAATGAAGAAAGCTGGTATCTGCTCTGCCAGGTGTATCTGCGTCTCCTCTCTTTGAATTGCTTTTAGGAATTACCTTGTCTCTCTTTGTGAGTTCTGCTATATATACGTTTTCCTTTTTATATAATTACTATTTTCAATTATCTATCAGGCGGCATAATATCCTTTATATAATATTTCTTACATTTAACTTTTTTTAGAGACTTGTAATTATTTCCCTGTGATGTTATATTACTGTGAGTTTTAAATACCCACTTCTAGCACACAGGGTCAATGACCAGGTTTTTCAGATGCTGTGTCTAGAGATCCTACTGTACTATGGTTTAGTGTTTCACTGTCCCCAGGAATTTATGGTTATGAGTTTCAACAACAATGGAATAAATATAACAATCATAGGGCTATGATCTAAGTCCATTTTTAAAAATATCTAACTTTAAAAATTTCTACAAAAGTACTCTTTTATCCATCCCGTTCTAATTGTTGCATGATGTTCTCGATGGTGGCTCTGAAGAGTTTTGGTGAAATGGTATCACCCTGCTGAACCCCTCTTTTGACATCAATGATCAATTCTTTGTAGAATGGTGAGATCCTGGTGGTGAATATGTAATACAGCTCAAGAAGGATCTTAATGTATTGGGTTTGATGACCGCTTCAGTCTTCACAGAATCAAAGGCTTTCTTTAAATCAATGATCGTGAGACATAGAGTAAAGATAGACGGTCAGTAACTACACCACCTCTACTTCACTGATGAAATAGTTGTATTAACACCAAACATTAGCCAAATGGCACAATGCTGGCTGACTTTGACAGAGAATGTGGAAAGATAGGTCTACAGCTGAATCTCAACAAAACTATGTTCATGAGAAATGGACTAGTTCCAGAGGCCCCATTAACTCTCAATGGAACAAACATCTCTGAATGCAGCAGTTATGTGTACCTTGGTCGAGAATTCAACATGATGAACAACCTAAAGCCTGAGATGCACAGGAGGAAGAGAGTGGCATGGAATGCTTTCAAAAGTTTCTAAGAAATAGCTAAAAAACAAAAGAACCTCCAGCTCTGGGCACATCTCTTCAACTTCACCACTCTCCCTGCACGAACATACGTTTCCAAAGACCTGGGTCCTACAAAAGCAAGATGATAATGTTATTTGGGTCCCCCAAAGAGGAATTGAAAGATCTATGCTCTTAATATTACGCCTCACTCAAGTGAGAGAAGGAATCTGGAGTTCCTACCTCTGTCACTGTCCCAGAGTCAGGGGCGCTGTCTCATTTACCAAGTCATTGAAAATCAGATGGGCTGGACATGTAATGCGATTTGGAGACGACCGCTGGACTAGTTCCGTTACTGACTGGATCTGTCAGGATGTCAAAAGATCACCTGGCAGCCCACCTACAAGATGGTCACACTTCTTCATCAAGACCCTGAATGAATGGTTGGAGGCTCTTTGTATTCCTTAAGCAACCAGATGCCACTGGGTACACTGGCACGTGATAGGGAAATGTTACTATTGGGCTACACTGGCACGTCAAATGGAAAATGATACTCGCCCCTGCTGAGCAAATCAATGAATAACAGGATGTCAAGTGATCAAGTGATAAAAGTACTTAATAATCTTGTGATTGTTAATTTAATATAATTATTGCATGCATGCTTAATGACTTTGCATATTATCAAATACATCCAGTTGATAATTAATACATATATTAATTATTATTACATAAATGAAAAAATCCTGGGATGAACAATGGCTAATGTCTTATCTTTTTTTATTTAAGCATCATGATATGCAAGACTATAAATGATGCAGTAGTAGGCATTGACTGTTCCACTGTTCGATCTGTGGCAGTTGGTATCAATGTACCCAACTTACCTTCACCTCCCTAGTCTGCCTAAGAGAGAAGAGGAAAAAAGAAAAGAGGGAAAGAGCCTGGAGAGAAGGAGGACCATAATGGAGGGTTAGAGTTGAGGGAAGGGAAAGGCAGATGACAGGAGGGAAGAGTAGCATAGAGGAAGAGAGAGAAGAGTAAGAGAGGAAAGGGACTAAAGGAGGGGGTAAGGGGAGGATATAACAGGAGGGGGAGGAAGAGAAGCTGAGAGAAGAGTTGAGGTAGAAAGGGCAGAGGCTGGGGAAAGGGGATGAGAGGAGATTAATTTAAGGAGAGAGGAGGTAATGGGAAGGATAAGAAAGGAGAGGAGATGAACGGAGGGCACTGAAAAGAGAGAGGTGGGTACAAATGGAAGAAGATGAGAGGACAGGACAGAGAGGAGAGGAGGGAGCGAGAGGAGACAAGAGAAGGGAATGGGA
>JAJIBD010009818.1:0-84957 GCA_021461705.1 Cryptotis parvus
AATGAAGTTGGTAATTCATACACAATGGGCTTAGCACATGCTTTGTATGTGTGAAATGCAGGGTCAATCCCCAGCACCATATGGTTCTCCAAGCACCACTGGGAGCAAACCCTGAGTACAGAGCCCCTGAGTATCTCAGTTGGGGAAGTAACGTAGAATTTTAGCTTTTTATGTTTATTAGAGAAGGGTTAACATTCCTAAAATGGTTGTAACAAAGGCAATTAATAGAACAGTTTTCTTACAAGCTCTTAGAACTCCTCTCATTGTCCTCCAGTGAGTACACAGGTTGAGGAATTTGATTAATAGCAGTCACAGTTGTACCTACTTTGACTGTTAGGTTTTATTCATTTTTATTTTTACAAGAGTCCACACCAAGCAGTATCAGAGGGAATGCAGTGCTGTGTCATGCTCTGTGCTCTACCCACTTGAACCATCTCCCTTGGCCCATTAAAAATGGGTATTTTTAAAAATACTAATGGCACTTTTGGAAAATAATTGAGAAAACTTTTTTCACACATGAACCCAGTACTAGTCTCCTTAAAATCAAAGAGCTTGTTGATATGTCGTGTAAGTACTACTTTTAAAACACACAAAAGCTGGTTTTCTTTGAAGTTAACATAATCTGATCAGTCTGCTCTGACTTCTTGGTTTTATTTTACATCGTGTTATTCATCTTAACTGTGGAGAGGCAGCAACTTTTGTGTTTTCAGTGCCGATGAGACCTAGTGAAGGAAAAGCTACAGTTGACTTCTGGGTCCAACTTGTATGCAGGTAAAGCTGACCACACTGCCTGTTTTCACACAAAGACCCAATTGGGAGTCAGTGTTGGAAAGCTCAGGAAGTAGGTCCTGTTTTCCACCGTAAGGTGGCTTTGGTGAACATGTGCATACAGAGTTCATGAAGTGGAAGAGTCTGGTGCTCCATCCAGGAAGGGGAAGAGACTGCACGACACTGGTCTCCCCTGTAGAACTCTGGGTTTCACGGACTGAGCATCACCAGTTCTTGCTAAGACACCATAGGGATGTAGAGGATTTACCTTCTCTTGTGGAAGTCCCAGCCATCTGTGGACAGTTCTGACAAATGTCCCCTCTTTACTTCAGCTTTCTGTATGATATGTTTAAGAAATCTGTCTTTCAGAAAGTGACATTTCCCATTCTACATTTTGTTCTGCAGAATTTCTCTGCTCTGATTTTTTTCTGCTTTACTGATTTTAATCAAATTTATTTATAGTTGGTGCGTTCAATGGCAATGACCAGGGTTAAATAAACATCTGGGACAAAGACCAGAGAGACCTCAGCAGACTGAGTGTGTGCTCTGCATGCAGGAAGCAGGTTCGGTCCTTGGCACCATGTGGCTCCCTGAGCACCACAGAGAAAAGCAGAAAGCGTTTCATTGGAAGTGGAACACTATTTGAGGGAGAGGGATTTGTTTCCCTGTACCAGGTACTAGTACAGGGAATAAGACACACACCTTGTTTCAGCAAACCCCCAGTTTGATGCCTGGCCCCACATCAGGCCCCCCCACATAATCAGGTGCCACCCAGGTGTATTGTTGGGACTGAGCAGCATTGAACTGCCAGGCTGGCTGGCCAGGAACTACAGTGGGGGAGAATCCTGGGCCCCCTGAGCATCTTTTGAGAGTCCTCCCGCTTTGCTTCCCGAAACTTTCCAGTAATGTTACTTACAGAGACCCTGTGTGATAGTTGCTCTCAAGGTTCAGAACAAAAATGATGTAAGATTGTCCCATATTAGATAGATTAAGAAAGGTTAAAACATACAGCAATTCACCACGAATTGACTTTATTGATTTATTTTCTGATAATTCTATTTGTCATTCCTTGCATTTTATTGGACTGAGCAGAATGAAATAAATGTGTTGCGTGCCTCCCAAGAGGGTAGACTGGGTGTGGGAGAGAACCTGAGGATATTGGTGGAGGGAACAGACATCAGTGGTGGGAACATTGCATGCCTAATGCAACTCTATTAGGAACAACTTTCTAAATCATGGTGCCTCAATAAACCTTCCTGGAGAAAATGATTGTGCCAGAACAATAGTGCAGCAGGTAGAACACTTGCCTTGCTTGCAGCTGACCTGGCTTTGACCCTGACACCATATATGGTCCCCCAAACTCCAAAGTGATTCCTAACTGTAGAGCCAGGAGCACCTGAGTACCACCTGTGCGAACCAAAAACAGAAAAAAAAGAAAATATTCTGGAAAGTAATGGGTTTTAATCTTGGTGGTTAAATATCACTTAAAACTACACTGATCACATTTCAGTGAAAATTACTTTTCAGATTATATACAATCTTACTAGAAATGATTAGGGGAAAGCATATTATCATAGAATTCATATTACATCACTTATATATTTCATCTATTTTGTTTTTTTTTTTTTAGAGGGGGTATGGAGGTGCTCAGGGGATATTCCCGATGTGATTTCAGAGATCTTAAAAAAATAAAAAGATGTTAAGGCTCAATTCAAAAAGTAGTCTTTAGGGGCCAGAGAAATAGGACAGTGGGTAGGGTGCTTGCCTTGCACATAACCACCCAGATTCAATCCCTGGCACCCCATATGGCCCCTGAGCCCCACCAGGAGTAATTCCTATGTGCAGAGTCAGGAGTAAGCTCAGAGCATCACTGGGTGTGGCCCAAGAATAACAGCAACAAGTAATCTTTATAGTATTTTTTCCAGGTGCTATGACCTAATAAATTTATTCCATATAAATTAATGTATTATAAGACCCAAGAGCAGAGCCGGAGCAATAGCACAGCAGATAGGGTGTTTGCCTTGCATGTGGCTGACCTGGGTTCAATCCCCAGCATCCCATATGATTCCCGAACCCCGCCAGAAGTAATCCCAGAGCATTTCTGGGTGTGACCCAAAAAAAAAAAGAAAAAAAAAAAAAAAGACCGAGCACTCACCAGACTGGAGTACATGAAGGAGGCCCAGATTTAATCCCTGTCACTACAGAATCCATGAGCATCATTTGCGTTTAGCCCAGAAACTGAACAGAATATAAAATTAAATAAGTTAACTGGGGAAGGAGGGGTAGGTGGCTTGGGCCACACCAGTACTCAAGGTCTATACCTGTCTATGTACTTGGCAGTGACCCCTGGCCGTACTCATAACATATACAGTGCCAGTGATTGAATTGGGGTCAGCTACGTTGCAAGGCAAATGCCCTGTGCCTGTGGAGTAACTCTCCAGCCCAAAATGATTTAAAGTAACTCTCACGTCTAAGTTTCTTTCGAGTGGAACATCATTAATTTTATTTCCTGAACAGAATTTTGAAAGCTTTTGCTACTACGATGAACATATTATTGAGTTGGGCTTTTAGACTTCTTTCTGTACTTAGCAACTTATTTAATCTTTCCATCTTTTCTTAAGAGTTCTCTTCATGACCCTCAAAAAAAAAAAATCTCTGTTGTATTAAAGATAGGGCCCTCTTACTCTTACACATTTCTTGGAATTTTATTTGGTTTATTTGGGTTGTTTCAGATTGACCCGATTCTTGGCATTCAGAAGCATTCTCAGGAAAATAAGGTGTTTACACAGTTTATAGACACACTGCTTGAGGAATTACATTTGAAAAATGAAGACCTTGAAAGTTTAACCATCATATTTAAAACCAGCTGTTGACCAGAGTGGTAAGTTGGACCACATTTTACTCTGTTGCCTGTCTGTTTGGGTGTTTTGGGTGGGAGTAGGGAGGGTACTTACTCCCGGCTCTGTGCTTGGGGACCATGCAGTGCTGGGGATGGAACTGGGGCTCAGTTCAGGGCTTGCTTAACTCCCGGGCTGTTCGTATTTGTATCTCACAGTGGAAAATGTAAAAGCTGCCTGCAAATAGTAGGGAGTCGTGGGTAAGTGGGACCACAGAATCTCCCTTGTTTCCAGCTGCTGCCTCCGAGTGTTACTTTATGTCTGCTCCCTGTTGCTCTTCCTCCTCTACCGGCTTCCTGGAGGCTCTTTCTTATAATCCAGGAAACGCCCCTCAATCAGCTTCATTCTCAAACCTGGGCATCCCACATGTCCATGAGATAAAAGTATTTCGGGAAGTATCAGTTCCCTTGAATCACTGCTCTAAGAATCCTTTGTGAACCTCCCTCATCCTGCTTCAGACTTCAAGGGAATCACCCACCCCAAGCCAGCACTTCAACCATTTCAGGTGGCCCTGAGCAATGGAGTTTGTGTTGCTGAATTCTGACCTACTCTCTTAAGCTCAGGCCTCTCCTTGTGCTGCTTCTTCCCTCTCAGAACTTCCTTCCTCATCGAACTCAGCATCTACCTCCCCTTCCTTCTTCCAGAGCCATTGGTTTAAAGTGATAGCTGGGGGCCAGATAGTCCAGCCGGTAGGATGCTTGCCTTACACTTGGCTATCCTGAGTTCGATCCTTAGCATCCCATATGGTCCCCTGAGCACTGCCAGGAGTAACCCCTGAGTATCGCCAGATATGACCCAAAAAGCAAAATTTTAAAAAAAAAGTGATAGCTAACAAAAGTCATCCTAAATCCAAGTGAGACCCTCCCTAAGAATATTTTCAAATTTTTAATTTTATATATTTTTTTAACTATGGAAGCTATACAGGCTTGTGGTTAAACACACACACACAACACAAAGCTGTGTGCATAATTAGGGAACAGAGAATTATCACAGCGGGAAGGGCACTTACCTTGCATGTCCCAACCCAGGTTTGATCCCCAGGACCCCATATGGTTCCCTGAGCATGACCAGCAGTAATTCCTGAGTATAGAGCCAGGAGCATCCCCTGAGCATCACTGGATATGGCCCCAAAACAACAACAACAAAAAAGGCTGTGTATATAATTAAAGAAAAATTCTCCCTTAATCTATTTTACTCTCTTTTTCTGTCTCTCTAATCCTCCCCTTCCTAGAAACTGGATGTATATATTCTATAGTTTATTATAAAATTTGTGGCTGGGGAGAACACATTCCTGGCACTGCATGGTTCCCAGAGCACTGGCCAGGGGTTACTGGGAATGGCCCTAGGAACCCCCCAAGCACTACTTGGGAGAACCCCTCCAAAAAAAATATATATATAAGGAATATAGTTCAGACTAGCTTTTATTGTAGCGCTTTAGTATATATTACCTTAATAAATTGATCTAAACATAAAACGGTGACTTAAAAAAGGGTTTTTTTTTTAACTTTGGGAGGGAGGCATACCAATCAGTGTGTAGGGGTTACTCCTAGCCCTGTGCTCAGGCATCATTCCTGGAGGGACTCAGGGTACCATATGGGATGCCAGGGATTGAATCCAGGTCAGCAGTATCCAAACGCCTTACCCACTGCTTCTCTCTAACCTCTAAAACAAAATTTTTTTAACATTTTAAGTTTCTGTGGGTCTGGAGTTAACTCATTGACACCAATGCTATAATTTGGTTTTTTGGTCAGTTTGTTTGCTTTTTGAGTCACACCTGGCTCTGCACCCAGAAATTACTTCTAGCAGGGCTCAGGGGACCATATGGAATGCTGGGGATTGAATCCAGGTTGAATGCGTGCAAGGCAAATGCCCTACCTGCTGTACTATCACTCAGCCCCCAAATTTGTATTAATTAAACCACATTCCTGGAGCTGGAACAATAGTACGGCCGGTGAGGTGCTTGTCTTACATGAGGCCAAAGTGGGTTCATTTGGTCGCTGAGCCCCGCCAGGAGTGACCCCCTGAGCCCAGAGCCAGGAGTACTACCAGGTATAGCCAATAAATAAATAAATAAATATATATATATATATATATATATATATATATATATATATATATATATATAAAACCTACATTCATGTGTGAGCCACCCATGGTATGTGCCAGCCTCAGTGTGTTAAAACCTCTGGCTCAGAAGCTGACGTTGCATTAGCTGATGCTAGTGTCAGCTGCAAGCCCGCTTGGAGGAAGAGGGTCTTCCAAGCATACACATGTGGTTCTTGGTAGGATAGTTCCTCACTGTCTGATGAGAGAAACAGACTACACCTCACAGTTGGGCATTGGGCTGTGGCTTCACTCAGAGACAATGACAGAGAACATCTAAGACAGGAATCCACCACTTTCACTCTGTCTCACAGCTGAGTAGGTCCAGCCCTACTAAGTGACGGAGTGAAAGGCTTAGAGAAGAGCATGATTAACAAGAGCCAGGGATCACTTGAGAGCCGAACTGTCTTGCACGGGTGGCAAACCTGTTCTGTAACTTCCTGTTTTATGTATAACATTCCACACTGACCCAGTGAACATAGTAAGCGTATCACCACGTCTTTGATCGTCAGAGTGACAGAGATATTCTGAACATTCTAGCAGGGGAATGTTACTGTGATAACACAATCCTTCTGGCAAAGAATGGGGAAAAGGATTGTTGTATTGAATCAGACCCACAGAAGCGTCATTTGTGGGCAGACTATGTGACTGGATCCTACCCAGGACACTATTGCTGCATCACAACTGTTACATGCTCTTGTTAATCATGCTGTTGTCCGTTGGGAAGGCAACACGGTATTCCCAAAAGCGGGTAAAAAAAAAATACATAGGTGTTTTATTCCAATTGTTCTTTTTTGCTCCACAGATAAAAATCCATGAAGATAGAAGATTAACTTTACAGTCACCGTTTCTGGTGAATATGCTGGCCACAGTGATGGCCTGGACAGCTCTGTTCGAGAAGGACCTTCACCTTGTATTTTAAGCACCTGTATTCTAGTCTCTGATTGTACAAAGTGATTCTCCAAGCTATGGGATCACTATTACTCCAGTGAGGATAATCTTTACATCTCAAGACATTGTATTTTTTATTTATTTGAAAACAAAATTTGAAGTTCAATGTGATGAATATTCAACAAAATTAACTTATTTTTTTCTAAATGAATTCAATCACATAGCAGTTTATCACTTGTCTTCCCATTGTTCGTCAATTTGCTTGAGTGGGCGCCAGTAACATCTCATTCATTGGGAATGAGGTCCATTATTGTTACTGTTTTTGGCATATCGAATGCACCACAGGAAGCTTGCCAGGCTCTGCCGTGGCTCTGGGTTCATCCCAGGGGACCCAGTCTTTTTCTGTGTCAGACCATCAACCATCCAGAGTCCACGGGACAGAGCTCTGGGTGCTAACTCTAACATTACTATTTTTGCAAATACATGTCTATAAAATCTTCAAATTAAGAAAAAAAATCAAATAGCAGTTTATAAAAAATAATTTCTGAAAAATTTACATTTTAGCCTCCCGAGTCAGTCTTAATTCTAGATCCTAAAGAGTTAGGTCAGTAACTTCGAAGGCAAAGCTCTTTAGAAGTCTGATCATTACTCTTTGAAAGAAGCTCATTTTGCTTTAAAATAAAGTTCTGAACAAAATGATTAACCTCACAGATACGTAAGTAAAATATTTCAAAACTTTTCAGGGCTCAAGAAATTTTTTAATGTAATTTAAATTATATATTCCTCTCTCAAAATGTCTATCAAACATGCAAGTTATCAAATCCTCCAGAATGGTCAAGGGCCTCAGCCAATCCAAGTAGCTTACTAGAAGCCCAGTAAGCGGTACAAGATCAGATCTGCACGCCTTCAGCCTGGAGAGTGACACTGCTGAGAGCCCAGATACAGGAGGGAGCGGGGGGGGGCAGCCTGGTGGGATAGAAGCGCAGAGGCAGGGATCTCGTAGGTTCAGCAAAACTACAAGACACCATATCAGAATACAAAAAGCAAGTCTGGTTTTGTATTGTACCTAAGAAAAAATCCCAAATTAAGAATTCCACCCAGAGCCAGGGAGATGGTTCTAAAGTCCTGGAGTTCATACTATGCGTGTAAACATTGCTAGGTCAGTTGCAGAGTTCTCAGATAAGCATCAAAAAAAAAAAAAAAAACACACACACACAGAAACACAATCCACACTTTTATTTTCATAGCAGCACTATTCACAATAGCCAGAGCCTGGAAACAACCAGTATGCCCGAGAACTGATAACCGGATAAAGAAACTGTGGTACATCTACACAATGGAATACTATGCAGCTGTTAGGAAAAATGAAGCTATGAAATTTGCCTATAAATGTATGAACATGGAAAGGATCATGTTGAGTGAAATTAGTCAGAAGGAAAGAGAGATATAGAATGACTGCATTTATATGCATGACATAAATATATATAAATAAATAAAATATATATATATATATATATATATATATATATATATATATATATATATATATAAAATGACACCAAAATCCAGTGTCAGGCGAAACGTGGATCAGGAGATCTTACCAAAAAGTGGAAATTACTGCAAGCGTGTGGGAATCAGAGATTAGGTAAGACAGAGAAGGAACATGTGTGAATAAATGTCGAAAGGGTTAATACCAACCTAGAACTGAGCATTAAATACAGGCAAATAAATGCACATGATGGCCTCTAAGTGTATGTAGTACAACCCACAATGTGTAAGAGAAGGAAAAGAGAGAGGCAGACAGAAAAGAGATAAAGAGCCTGCCATTTAGGCAGGATATGGGATGATGGGAGGGAATTGGGGACATTGGTGGTGGGTGATGGACACTGGTGGAGGGTGGGGTGCTGGAACACTATGTGACCGAAACCTCCAATCATGAACAACGTTGTAATTGTATATCTCACGGTGGTATAATAAAATATTTAAAAAAAAGAATCCAAAAACATACTCCTTAAGCAGTTGTACTTCACCAAAATGTACAACTTTTGCACAGAAAAATAAAATGACAAACAAAGCAGGGAGAAAATATTTTCCAGTGATATTTCATTTGAAATACTTCCATCCAGAATACTAAATAATTCTTTTCTTGATATTAGATACCATTGTTGCAGGACTCCTCTAAGAGCCCCTTTTTCTACCCTGTGGAGATTTTTCCTGGTGGATCTTGCTCAAAACATTAGCATATAAAAGACATTGGGTGAGGTGCTGGGAGAAATTACCTGAGGGTATTTGACCCTGCCAGGAGAAGTTTACATTTGGCTTGCAGCTCCTCCCAGTTCTGCTGGGAGGCTTTGAATTCTCATCTCTAGATAGCCCAGCCCAGAATGGGCTGGGCTAGGAGATTGGGCGGATTTCTAGCTATAAAAGAAGCTGCAAGAAAGAAGCTCGCTCTCTTTTTTCCCCCTTTTTGCCATTTTGGCTTCCACCTCTCTGTTCTCTGTTGGGCCTCAACACGTGGTGGCAGCCATCTTGGCCTGCACCTGGCTGGGGCCTAGCTGGGAACGCAGAGTCTGGAAGTTTTCCCTGCTCTTGGATTGTATATTGGAACCTGTAATAGTAAAGCCCTTTTAAAACTGCATCAGTTCCTGAGTTTTCATCCATTCCTCGCCAGCTTTGGAGGTAGAAGGGAACTTCGCTTCCCAGCACTGTTGGGGACCCTGGCAGAGCTCCCTGACACACCATGACTTACAATACTGTTAGAATTTTATGTGTTCCAGCACCGCACCCTCCACCAGAATTTTACTCTCCCCTCCACCTGCTTTGCAAGCCCCCTCCCACCTCCATTCCCCACTCCCCCTTGGTAAACTCAGTTCTATGGGCCAGCACTCAGGGTTGCTTTGCCACTGGCCAGTAGTCTTCCCATGCTCCAGTTCCTTATATCCCACACATGAGAGACATCATTCTGTATCCGTCCCTCTCTGAGTTCACTACTGTGCTTCCCTCCAGTTGATCCACATAACAGCAGCTGCATGGTTCTAATTGCTGGGCAGTGCTTCACGCTTACCCACACATCTGTTCCCGGGCATTTGAGTTGTTTCCACATCTTGGCTAAAGAACTCTTAAAAACTCAAAAGTAATGGAACCAGAGCAATAGTCCAGTGGGTAGGGCGTTTGCCCTTGCATGTGCCAGCCCATGCCGGCCCGGGTTCGATCCTTGGCATCCCATATGGTCCCCGAGCACCGCCAGGAGTAATTCCTGAATGCAGAGCCAGGAGAAACCCCCTGAGCATCGCGGGTGTGACCCAAAAAGAAAAACCCTCAAAAAGTAAGACTTAAAACTCAATGCTACATAGAGGGGCAGATAGTTTTAATAAGATACGCTTTGTGTGGAGGTTCTGGCTCCATCCCGGGCACCACGTGCTCCCTGGGTCCCTGAGCCAGAAGTAGTCACCTGGTATAGCCCAAAACAAACTCAGAAAGCATAAAAAACATAGCAAAGAAGATAAACAAATGGCTTAGCATACGGAAGGATGATCATTAAGGAAACGTAAGATCAAACCAAACTTGGATTACCCCTTCATGCCCACTAGTAAAACTATAATTGAAAAGAAAAATTTAAGTGCATACTGCTGGTGGGGAAAATAAGTGTTCTAGCCACTTTACAACAGACTGACCATTTCTTAAAACATTACACATGGGGCCAGATTTCACTCAACAACGTAACTCAGACTTCACAGATGTGAGACCTCCAGTCAACACACACAAAAAGGGGAGATGCTGTTTGATTCCACTTCCCCGCCGTCCCCACCAGTGCCCAGAGCCACCTCTTTCATCATCCCACACACTACAGTCGAACGTTTTCAGATGAGGCAGCAGTTTGCCACAGAAACATCAGGACTCCACTGGAGCGATACTTGAAATGGCCACAGCCACCGCGGCCAAGGGCAGAACAGTTCAGCACCTCTCTGGGTCCTGCATGCGCCAACCACATATTCCTGCAGGGTGTGTGATATTTTGAGGGGACAGAAACAAAAATTCATTCCAGCTCAAAATTTATTTCCGCTAGATCTTCCTAAATATCTTTTCTGGGACTAGGAATACACTGGCCAGGGCTCACATGCCTAGCATGCCGCTGACCCAGGCTCTGCTCTGCACTGATGTTCCCCTGGAGGCCCCCCAGCATCCTCAGGCCCCCTGCACGGTACCTCCACCTGGTTGGCCAAGAATTGCCCACCACTGCTTGGGAGAAGGTAAAAAGGAGGGGGAAGAGGACAGAGAAGGTCATTAAAATAAGAGGTCAGCCTGGAGCCTTTTAGAGGTCCAGAAAACAACACGCACTCAAAAAACACCCTGCAGTGGCACACCATAGGGACACAGGCATCCACCTGAAAATACCTAATGGCTAATGAGACCCCCCAGACCCACAGCTGCACGGCAACAGTCTTAGATAATACTGGAAGTTAGGACCAGGTCCTTCCCAGGCTCTTGCACATTTATACACTGTATGCAGTTCTAGGCAGGTTCTAGCCATGGCCCGTCATCCCAGTGAGCCTAGCAAGAATCCAGCGGAACCCCCACACCATGAGGTCAGTCATTCTCAACATCCGGACTCCACAGCTCCTCAGAGCTCCACCCAAGAGAAAAGCAGATCTCTCCCTGTTGAGGTTCATCAGTAAAGCTCGAGATGAGAGCCTACTACTCAGAGTGTACCACCTACACAGCAGAGCCTGACAAGCTACCCATGTTGTATTTGATATGCCAAAAACCAGTAACAATTATGGACCTCATTTCCATGACCTGAAGGAATGGTTTGAGGCTCTTCATGTTCCTGGGCGAGAAGATGCCCTTGGGCTACACTTGCTTGCGACAGGACATATGGAGATGTTACTGGCGCCTGCTCGAACAAATCGATCAACGGGAAGACAAGTAATACAAGTGAAAAAGGGAATAATTTCAGAGCAAAATTAACACTACAGTACTGGATTCTTAACCCAAAGTATAAAATATACTTAAGTCCATAGTGATATAAATCACAAAACAAGAAGCGGAAACAAATCATCCTTAGAGAAGAATTCCACTTATGCAATGCAAGCCTTCCAGACTGCCCAAAGGGGAGCCGTTCCTGTCTTACAGAGGAGGCTGGCCCCAAATCCTTGCAGCAAGAACCACGTCATTGGTACCAATTTTAACTCCCAAATGCAGTGATGCACCAAAAGGAGATTGAGGGGCAGCAATGGAGTAAGTTCTGCAGAGGACCTGGGACTGCCGCTGTTGCCATGGAAACCCCACCCATGTCATTGTCACTGTCAAGGAACACTGGCCAGCAGGTTGAAAATACCTAATGGCTAATGAGGGAACAATTCCCTGCTGCTCCCAAAGCCTCTCCTCAAGCATGGAGCTGACCCTGGGGCCACCTCCAGGTGCCTTCCACGAATCTCACCTAGTCCGAAAGCCTGGACTTGACTGCCAGCCTCTCAGAGGCAGCCTGTACGCGTCTGCTGGGTGCACCCATTCTCCTCACAGCAGACTGCTGACTTTGACAGGAAAGCTCACTTTGCACCTGAATGTGGGGCTGTCCGGGAACTTGGCTGTCTTCCAACAGCCCCTGTGGGGAAGTGGTGGCTGCGCTCTACTTGTAGGGGCCCAGATGAAACCAAAAGGGAGCGCCACTATTGAGGCTGTGACCAGGAGTCTCAACAAACTGCTTCAGGGCTGGAGCGATAGCACAGCGGGTAAAGCATTTGCCTTGCACGCAGCTGAGCTGGGCTCGATCCATGGCATTCCATATGGTCCCCAGCACTTCCAGGGAGTAGTTCCCAAGTGCAGAACCAGGAGTAATCCCCGAGCTTCACCAGGTGTGACCCAGAAAGCAGAAAAGGTAGGTAATTAGTTAAATTTAATAAATGAATAAACTGCTTCAGCTGCTGCCCTTTCTTCTCCGCTTGAGGCCACTGGCCGCTCTATCTGCAGGTCTGAGTTGCCCTCTGTGCCTGTCAGGCTCATTGCCTAGGCTACAGGAGTCAGCCTACCACAGAGTGGCTGGCCACAGCTGCCACACTCCCACACGTCAGGCCACACTGCTCTCCCATAGACGGACAGAAAACAGAAAGAATGAGCCAGGGAGACAGAAGGGGAAAGGCACATGCCTTACACACCGCTGACCCAGCTTCCATCCTCAGCACTGCCGAAGTGAACCCTGAGCACAGCTGACTGTGACCCAAAACCAGACAAAACTTAAAAACGTGACTCAGTTCTTTAGAGAAAGATCCATTCCTTAATATTTCCTCTGCTTTTCGGTAGGCCCTTTCCCCCCACCAAACTACGGCTCACCCCAGCTGATTCTTGAAGGTCACTGTGAGAACGCACTGTGAAATCCCTGGAAACACTGCCACCAATCCCTGACCCACAGCCCCATCCCTGACTCACTGACCCCATCCCTGACCACCAACCTTGTCCCTGACCCACTGACCCCACACAGGTTGACTGCTGCCCCAGCAGTCCCGGGGAAGGACCCTCTGGTGGTCCATACTTCCTCTGCTGACTCGTGGCCCACTGCCTCATTTGGAACAGGCTCCCCTCACCCCATAAAACATAATCCCCAACTTTTCTTCTGAACTCGACATTTTAAGGAACTGGGGCACGCGCACGTGTGTGTGTGTGTGTGTGTGTGTGTGTAGCAGGATGGGTGTGTATGTAGCAGGATGGGGGTGTGGAGGTATATATGTGTGTAGCAGGATGGGGGGTGTGTGGAGGGGTGTGGGTGGGTGGGTGTGTGTAGCAGAATGGAGGAGTGTTATTTTTACCAAAAAGCCCTGCTCTTTCAGGGAAATTTCAATTCTAAATAAGTTTTACTATGACAGTGATTCACTTTCTATTTAAATACTTCGGAAACACTTTATAGGCTTTTAGAGTCATAAAACAACTTTTAAAACTTCTCTTTGAATAATTTCTTACCTGAGATTGTCAAATCACTTAAAAACCCCAACGAAGATGCGGGAGATAGTACACAGATTAAGGCACTTGCTCTGCACCTGGCTGACCCAGGTGAAAGCCTTGAAACACTATCCTTGGGGGTACTATATGGTATACCTCCAAGTCCTACCGGGAGTGACCCCTGAACACAGAGCCAGAAGTAAACAACCCTCCTCCTCCAAAACAATGAGCAACCACCCCGTAGGCTTGATATGCTTAAAAATATTCTGCAACCTCTCTGATGTATGATCCTTTCCAGAAACCAGGTGATCTAATCACTAGGGCACAGGGCCAAGATCTCTTAGACCTAAGAGATCTGAGAGACTAAGATCTCTTAGACCTAAGGTCTAAGGTTTTCTTATACCGAGATAAAGTGATCTGGCTCTGAAACTAGAAAATTTTTAAGAGTTTAGCATTAAAAATCTGGTAGGAAGAACAGTGAGCAAGACCATAACAGCCCACTGCTGGCTCGGGGAGCAGGAGGAGAGCAGCTGCCTCACCTGAAAGGCCACAGGCTGGGCCCAAGGGGGGCTGCTCCTGCCAGCTACCCTGACATCATGTGGTTGGGCCAGGCCTCACCTGATCGCAGGGAATGAAATATCCAGACACAATTGCTCCTAAAAAGGGTTATTTTCCTTGTTAAGTCCCTGCTCCGTTCCCACATTTAACAAGCAAACTAGAACACCTGTAAAACCTCAGCCACCTAACTCTAAACTGCTTGCCCTTGTTGTTCCCTCAACAACAACAAAAAAAAGTCGGGGGCGGGGGGGAACTGTGGCTCCTGACAGCCGGTTGCGCTTGGGGTCACAGAGGAAACCCCGCTTCCAGGTGCCACTTTCCCTTTGGCTTCCTGGCAGCTCTACAGTCAGAACCAGAGCAGAGGAGACGCCTGACTTCACGGGAAGATGCGCCCTCAGCAGCATCCTCAGGAAACGGCTCTCCCCAGGGCTTGCAGAACTCCTGTGTCTGCAGACCTCGGCAAGATCCCAGCCCCCCTTAGCTGTCCTCTGCAGCCTTCAGAAAGCAGAGGCTCGATGGCTCAGGGGTGACTTTCGACCTGACTAAGTTTGTAAGCCTGTGACAGAAAGAAGGAAACAGAAGCTGTGTTCTCACCCCCGTGCCATGAGCAGGAAAGGCAGCTTCGGGATGCCTGCCTGGCCCCTTCCCTGCCAGGACCACACAGCCCCAAAGGTGCTCACTTAGGCTCTGGAATGTTCTTTTTAAGCTGGCACAAATGTAATTTAATGTAACCTCATGTCATAACTTGGAAGGTTTCAGAAAAGCAATTAACCAGTACCTTATAGATTTCGTGGGTTGTTAATTAAGTTAGAAAAAAGCATTGTCTGATCTGTCTGCTTGCTCCACTTTTTTTTTGTGCTTTTTTGACTCACACCCAGTGATGCTCAGGAATTATTCCTGGTGGTGCTTGGGGTGTCCATATAGGATGCCGGGGGATCAAACTAGGGCCAGCTGTGTGTAAGGCAACGCCCTACCCACTGTGCTATTGCTCGGCCCTATTTTTCTTCTCTTTCTCCCATTGCCCTACCTAATACATGATCCATAGGGTGGGGGTAGGGGGTCAAAGAGGATCCTGAAACTGTATTCAGCATTGCCACAGGCCAGAAGAGAGCATCTATCTTAAAAAATCAAGCAGAGCAATACATTCTTTTCAGACCAGCATCCAGGTAGGATGCCGTATATACCAAGAGTCTTGATGTCGGGAGAGGAGTTTGAACATCACTAGGTAGCCTAAACTCTGCACTTCAAAAATATGCACTCTGGGACTGAGTCATAGTACAGTGAGTAGGGAGTTTGCCTGGCACATGGCTGACCAGGTTTCAATCCCAGGCACCCCATATAGTCCCCAGAGTACAGCCAGGGGTGATCCTTGAGAGCAGTGAGGAGTTAGCCCTGAGCACCGCCAGGTGTGATCTAAAAAGAAAAAAGAAAGCATGCACTCTAAGAGCCAGAGAGATCTGTCTGGCCCAGGTCGGCCAGTCTGGACAGAACAGTTGCTAGAAACCAGTGCAGATGTCTAACCTGTGGCAACAGAAAAGCCCTAAGAGCTCTGAAGAAAAAGTAGGAGCTCAGCACAAGCCTCGTGACTCTGCAGTGGGCCACGGGCAGCCATCCCTGTCCAGATGAGCTAAACTGAGATGCCTCCGCCCCCCCCCCCCCCACATCCAGGGCAGAGCCTGGTCAAAGCCACAAGGGAGAGTTGAGTTTTTGGGCAGCGTTCTGGTTTGAGTCAGAGCACAATTTAGATTTTGGTCTAGAAATTTTTTTATTTCAAACCTCAGGGCAAGGGTATAGAGTGAGATATCACAGGATCAACCTAGCAGCCATTGGCCTTTCAGTTTGCAAAATAACTCAGTTTAGCCATTTCTTGGGGCAAGGCTCTAAGACAGAAAGAATATGAAGACCTTTCTCTACCTCTCTGTACAATATCAGTGAAACAGCAAGTATATCTATCCCAACTTTGTTCTCGCTGTAATTACAGCCAAAAATTTTTGTTGTGTTTTGTTGTGGACAGCACCACACTCATCAGGAAATCCAGCTTGCATATGGGCAACAGAAATAAAAGATCCCAACAGAAGTGGGGTTCTCAGCCATCTGGAAGTTGGGTTACTAAACTAACGTCAAGAGGAGGATCTGTGAAGACTTCAGGATTACTTATTTTTAGAAATGTTTCAAGTTCACTTGGTATATATAATCAAAATACGTGGACCGTACAAGATCACAGTTCCAGTCCCTGTAAGGATGGTTGGGTTGGGGGGTGTTAACGTGAAAGTGGATTCACCTGTGCTAGTGGGTTCTTGAGGTTTGTATGAAAGAATTACATACAAAACTCAGAAAGTTGAGTAAGTCAGTTTAATACACCGAGGTTTCCAGGTCCCTTCCCCAATTATCTAGACTCTCTGCTCCCCGTGAACATATTCCTGGTTCTGTCCCACGAACGATGGCGCGGTCCTGTTCCTGTGCCGCTCTCTCAGTGTCTGCCGCTGGGCCTTTCAGCTGTACACCAGCGGTCCCTGTTGTCCTGTCCCGGCTTTTCTTAGTTTCCAGCCTCTACCCTGTCCTGTGCTCAGTACCTTGCCCTGTATCTGGGCATTCGTGCCCCTGCCTGAACTTGGCCTATCCTGGGCTCCCAAGCCCTACCATAACCTGGGCCTCTGAGCCTGGTCCTTCCTGTAGCAGCCCTTGCCTGGCCTTCTGGACCCTGTTCCTGAGCATGCTGCCCTACCTGATCCAAGGAGACAGCGAGGGAGCCGGTTGGGAGCAGCTGGCCAGAGAGGTCCAACTCTTCTCTTCTCTCTTGTCTCTCCTCTCTTGTCTCTTCTTACTGGGAGGGGCCTAGGGTTGTGCCTGGGGTTGCCTTTTATTTGTTGCCAAATCCCACCCCCAGGTTTCCCTTCTACATTTTGATTGGCTACCTATTCCATGGGTGGGATTAGCTACCTGAGACCTGGTGCTTTCCTCCTTAGCTCCTGCTGTATCAAGGGTGGCTGGACAGAGCAGCCAGAGCCAGCTGCACCACTTTTAGAGACTCTTCTAGCTGACCTCATACCCACACATCACCTTCACTCTGGGCAGCATCCTAACATTTTCCAAAGGCTTCAAAAGCTTTCATGCTCATTCCTTCACTCATTCAACAGGTATTTACTGAACATTTGCTTTGGAGCCCTGTTCCCCATCCAGAACCACTCAATGAACCTTCCAAGGTGCCACACAGTTCCTCTATCATACATAAGATACTGTCCCCACCCCCACCTCCTGGGCTGGAGCTACAGGCTAATGGATAACTCCTTGCATAAAACCAACCCAGTTTGATTCCCAGCATCCCATCTGGTCGCCCTGAGCACCTTCAGGAGTAATTCCTTAGTTCAGAGCCAGGAGTAACCCCTGAGCACTGCCAGGTGTGACCCCAAAAAGAGATTGTCGCTGTTCATTTCCTTACTCCTTAGGAACTTGGGTCTGTCTTTTTTTTTTTCTTTTTGGGTCACACCCAGCGATGTTCAGGGGTTACTCCTGGCTCTGCACTCAGGAATTACTCCTGGCGCTCTCGGGGGACCATATGGGATGCCGGGAATCCAATTGGGTCTGTCTTGAGCTATGACACTCTTGGTAAACAACAAATATCAGAGTCAAAGTGGAAAAGGCTAGGATTGGTGTCCAGATGGGCCCAATTAAGATCCTAACATTTGGGGCAACTGACAACAAGCTGGTTGATTTGTATCATTTCTCTGAGCCTCAGATGCTTAGCAGTTTGAAGGTGAAAAATAAAATACATTTCTTTTGGGTTTTTTTGTTTTGTTTTGTTTTTTTTTGTTTTTTGGGTCACACCCGCGGACGCTCAGTAGTTACTCCTGGCTCTGCACTCAGGGAATCACTCCTGGCGGTGCTCAGAGGACCATATGGGATGCTGGGGATCGAACCCCGGGCCGGGCATAGGACAGCGCGCTGCAAGGCAAACGCCCTACCCACTGGGCTATCGCTCCGGCCTCTAAAATACATTTCTTATAGCACTATTTAATGAAGAAAAAGAGCACAGAAACCGCCATAACAACTAAAAAACACTTTAAGATTCAGCACAATTTATTTCAGCATGTTATTTGTTTGTTTGTTTATTTATTTGGGGTCACACCTGGCAATGCTCAGGGGCAATGCTCCCTGGGTCTTTGCTCAGGGAATTACTCCTGGCGGTGCTCAGGGGACCATATGGGATGCCAGGAATTGAACCAGGTTGGCCACATGCAAGGCAAATGCCCTACCCGCTGTGCTAAGCATTTTTTTTTTTGCTTTTTGGGTCACACCGGTGATGCTTAGGAGTTACTCCTGGCTCTGCACTCAGGAATTACTCCTGGCGGTGCTCGGGGGACCATATGGGATGCACAGGCCGGCCGCATGCAAGGCAAATGCCCTACCGCTGGGCTATCGCTCCGGCCCCTGTGCTAAGCATTTTAAAACATAATGCCTGTACATAAATGTAATAATAGCACTTATATATCCCTTAGAACTAGGCACTATTCCAAGTGTTTCATGCAAATTAGTGTACCCTAACGACAACCCTCTGAAGTAAATAAAGTTGTTACAATGATTAGGTCAAAGAGATGGCTCAGTGGGCTGAGGATATGCTTTGCATGATGGAGAGCTAGGTTTGAGCCCCAGTACCACATGGTCCCTGAGCAGTGCCAAATGCAAGAAGAGGAGGAGGAAAAGGAGGAGGAAGAGGAGGAGGGGGGAGGAGGAGGAAGAAACAACAGTTTCCAACAAATTATATAACCTAGCTCAGAAAGGTTAAGTGATTTGCCTAAGGTAACTCAGCAAGTTGCACTACCAAGCTTCCATAGTCCAACAATGTGAAAATTCTACAAGAATTTATAAAACAGACAACCTCTTTATGCCCTGCCCTGCCATTGCCACTCTATGTTTAAATCACTGGCTGCTATTTAAACACAGAGTGGAAAGATAGTATAGCAGATAGGATGCTTACCTTCCACACAGCTGGCCCAGATTTGATCCCCAGCACCACATATGGTACTCCAAAGCCCACAGAACTGACCCCTGAACAAAGGGGAGTAAACCCCCAAGCACAGCAGGGTATTGTCCCAAAAAAACAAAACAAAAACATCCATAAATCATTTCCTACATAGCTCCTAGGGCCGCTCAGCATGCAGGGGGCCATGCTGGCCGGACTTGGAGCGGGATTTGGGCTCCTCCATCCATTCCTCAGACTCCATGTCGGTAGGCATGGCTACAAGCTCCCAGCCACCACAGCCAATAGCTGGAAGAGAGACATTCCAGACACACAGCTGTGCAGCTGGGCCTCCAGATCCACAGCTGTACTGGTGCTGCGGCCGCGACAATCTTAGACAATAATGGATTTTAGAATCAGATCTTTCCCTGGATCTTTCACATTTATACACTGTAATGATCATTCTAGTGCAACAAACTGGAGAGGTTATGGGGAATGGGGAATTATGATGTAACACTAGAACTCACTATTGAGGGGCCGGTGTGATAGCACAGCAGGTAGGGCATTTGCCTTGCACGCGGCCGACCTAGGTTCGATCCCTGGCATCCCATATGATCCCTGGTGCATGGCCAGGAGTAATTCCTGAGTGAAGAGCCAGGAGTAACACCTGAGCATCGCCGGGTGTGACAAAAAAAAAAGAACTCACTATTGAATATGCACATAGAGACATCATAAACCATTAAGCAAACCACAAAGTGTAAGAGAAGAGAGAGAGATACAGGGACAGAGATAGAAAGAGAAAGAAAATGTGCCTGCAATAAGAGCAGGCTGGGGTTGGGGGCAGTGTTTGGATATGGGTGGTGGGAATGGGGCACTGGTGGAGGGATGGGTGCTGGAACACTGTATGACAGAGACCCAATTATGAACATCCTTGTAATTGTATATCTCATATGGTATAATAAAATTTAATAAAAAATCCATAATCATATCTCCTTGAGTGTGAGAGGAAACCCACCACTTCCCCAACATCAGCTGGTCTTCCAGTTCTAGCCAATCTGAGGCTTCCTACACACACTGACAAGCATTTCTGATGCACTGGCTGGGTATCCAACAGATTTAGCCCAACACTGACACTATATGCCCATCCTGCATCCGTACTGCACGGGTAACAGCCCCTCTCCCTCCAAGACTCCTGTCATGGGGCCAGAGCAGGTAGAGTGCTTGTCTTGCACACGGCTGACCCAAGTTTGATCCCCGGCATCTCATATGGCCATCCGAGCACCACCAGAAGTAATTCCTGAGCATCACTGGGTGTAATTCCCCACCACCACCACCAAAAAAAAAAAAAAAGACCCAGTCATAAGCCCTTGTGCTTCTAACCACCACCTACTAATCAAGAGGTCCCGTGATCCCTCGGGTTCAACTAACTAGCTAAATTAAGCAGAACTGAGGAAACCTATTTTTCCACTCACCAGGTCACACATTTCTTTAAAAAAGGATGTAACAATTTCAGCCAGATGGAATTGATGATGCGAGCACGAGACTGGGCGGGGCAGAGCTACCTGCCCCTTTCTCAAATCCCGGCTGGTCACCAGCCCACACTCCCCTCAAGTCCCTGCACTGGGTGTGTTTATAGAGATTTCGTGGCTGAATTACTGGCCTCTGGCTGCCGAACTCAGCTGCCAATTCTTTTCCTATCAAGAGACCGAGGCAGGACTTAAATCTCTGTTTTTATCTGATCAGTTGCCTCCCTGGGACCGAGTCCCACTGCCTGCTGTTTTCCCAGTTACTGTTTTAACAAGAAAAAACCGGGCTTTATCTCTGTCACCCCATACAGTCCCTTGAGCCCAACAGAAGTGATCCCTGAGCACCGCCGAGTGTGATCCAAAAGCAGACAAACAAAAGAGAACATATTTGTTTCATCTAAATGTTCAAAATATTTTGGTTTTGGCTTTTTGGGTTATACCCAGGTGCTCAGGGCTTACCTCCTGGCTCAATACTCCTGGGTCACTTCTGGTGGTGCCTCTGGGACCACTTGCAGAGGCAGGGATTTGAATTGGAGTCAGCTGCATGCAAAGCAAGGTTTACCCCCTTGACTATCTCCTGCCCCCGATATGGATATGTTATAAATCACAGGATCACAACTATGCTTCTCCTCTTCCGTCCTTTCAATATCAGCTTTTAGATTAATATTTAGTGTCAACATCATCTGCGACAGCATGACAGAGAGCCTGCAGTATGGGAATGTCTTACACAACTAGTAACTAGATTGATACTTGTCTAATTAGTTTGTTTAATTGCATGTACTTCCCATTAAGTCATCACCAAAATCACCACTGTGCCAATATCCTCTCCTCTAGTTAAACGTAGAAGTCTCTCAATTCCTTGAAAATGCCTCTATTTCTGCTACACAGTCATATAATAGAGCAGAAATAGGTGAATTAGAAAATTTTTAAAAGACAATGCAAAGGAGAAATAAAATCAAGATGGCTCTGCACCTTTCTCAAATCCCGGCTGGTCACCAGCCCACACTCCTTCAAGTCCCTGCCACTGGGTTTTTATTCTTTTCAAGAGCCATTTGAATAAAAGAATAAAAAAGACTGATAAACCATCTAATTAGGCTATGAAGAAGAAAGAAAACCTAATAAATTCAGTGAGAAACAAAAAGGGTAAAACTATATCATATGGCACAGAAATACAAAAGATCATATGAAGTTCCTGCCCCTTGTATCTGAATCTCTGGATCAGGCATACCTGGGCTTGAAATAGATCTTGCTATAGGGTGGGACTCTGACAAGCAGGCCTTGTGGATCTGATTTTCTGCTGGGTGGAGCTCTGATGAGCTGTGGAGTCCGAATGTTGAATGGTGTGGGGGTTCCTCTGGCTTCTTGTGAGGCTCTGCTGGGATGGTGGGCCAGGGCTAGACTCTCCTTCCCTCCTGGGCACCCTCATTCTCAGCTACACACAGGGAGAGCCAGTAGCAACTCTGCCCCGTGTATCTGAGTCTCTGGATCAGGCATACCTAGGCTTGAAATAGACCTTGCTGTAGGGTGGGACTCTGACGAGCAGGGCTTGTGATCCGATTTTCTACTGTGTGGAGCTCTGACAAGCTGTGGAGTCCGGATGTGCACAGCTGAGCATGAGGTGCCCAGGAGAGAAAGCAGGCCCACCATCCCAGCAGAGCCTCACAAGAAGCCAGAGGAAACCCCCCACAATATAAGGGGCCACCATTTTCAACATCTGGACTCCACAGCTCATCAGAGCTTCACCTAGCAGAAAAACCCATGTTTCCCCATCTTGCATGGCTGCAAAGTGGCCACACGGTTCATCAATAAATGCATGAGATGATTTAGTATCCCACCCACACAGCAGAGCCTGGCAAGCTACCCATGTCATATTTGATTTGCCAAAAACCAGTATCAATTATAGACCTCATTCCCATGACCTGAATGAATGGTTTGAGGCTCTTCATGTTCCTGGAGCGAGCAGATGCCCTTGAGCTACATGAGCATGTCACAGGACATATAGAGATGTTACTGGTGCCTGCCTCGAGCAAATCAATGAACAATGGGAAGACAAGTGATATAAATGAAACATATGAAGTTTCTACAACAAACAACTTAATACCACTACAGTGGAAACCTTAAAAAAATGGGCAAATTCTTAGAATTATACAACTTGCCAAGACTAAATGAGGAGGAAATAAAAACCTGAATAGCGGGCGGAGCGATAGCCCAGCGGTAGGGCGTTTGATCTTGCACGCGGCCGGCCTGTGCCGGCCCGGGTTCGATCCCCTATCCCATATGGTCCCCTGAGCACCGCCAGGAGTAATTCCTGAGTGCAGAGCCAGGAGTAACCCCTGAGCATTGCCAGGTGTGACCCAAAAAAAAAAAGCAAAAAAAAAAAAAAAAACCTGAATAGGCTCTTGCTTTTCAAGCCCATGTTCTCCCTTGATTGCACGTCTCACCTGCTTGTCTGTCTTTTGCTTGCCAGTTTCCACCCAGAAGAGGACTGTTTTCTTTGTTGTTGTTTGGGGTCACACCCAGGATGCTCAGGGCTAAGTTACTCTTGCCTCTCCTGGCTTTGCATTTAGTCATTTCTCCTGGCAGTCCCCTGGGAGACCATATGGGATGCCAGGGCTCAAACCTCAGTCGGCCACATGCAAGCAAGTGCCTGACCAGCTGTATTATGACTCTGACCTTATGTGTTATCTCTTGAGCACCGTGTACTTTTCTCTCTCTCTCTCTCTCTTTTCTCTCTCTCTCTCTCTCTCCTCAGATCTTTCTAAATAAATTTAAGTAAAACTACTGTTTTTACTTTTAGTTTTGCTTTGTGTTTTGCTTCACCAAACACAAAGCAACAAAGAAACAATCTAAACAGTTTTAGAACTTCATCATGATAAGATCTAGATATTTATTGGGAAGTAATTACATTTTCCTATTTAAGAAAAAATATAAAGCTATGGTGTTGTAGCAGACCAGAAAGATAGGACGGGGATCAACGCACTTGCCTTGCATGCCATCAGCCCTGGTTCAATCCCCGGTACTGTATATGGCCCCAAAGTACTTTAAGGAAAACCGCTGAGCGTAGAGCCAGGAGTATGTTCTGAGTATGGCTGGGTGTGGCCCAGAAACAAACTAAAAACTACAATGAGGTGGGTGGGAGAGACAGTAGTGTGGGTAATGCACTTGCCTTTGCAGGCTGCAGACCCTAATTTGATCCCCAAGACCCCATACGTTGCCTCAAGAACCAGAAATGATCCTTGAGCACAGATCCAGAAATAAGCCCTGAGTACTGGTAGGTGTGGCAAATTCCAAACAGAAAACAATCTATGAGACTTTCACCTCACTTTTGTAGAATGATCTATATCCAAAATGCCAGAAACAACCAGTGCTGCTGAGGGTGTGGACACAAAGGAACCCTCATATAAACTGTTGGCAGGAATATAAAGTGACCTGTAGGGAAAGCAGAATGGAGATTACTTGAAACAGTAAATGGAAATACGTATGTTCGATCAATTCTATTCCTAATTATCAATCTGAAGAACAGAAACCTCATCCCAAAAGATTTATGCACATCTATATTCATTGCTGCACAATTTACACAACAGATAAAATCTGGAACCAGCCCGAGTACCCAACAAGAACTTATGTGGATAAGACAGATGTGGCCCACGTAGCAAATGCAGTATACTCACCTGTAAGAACAGAGGCCTCAGTAGCAACTGAACCCAAGGAAATATGTGAATCCAACAACCATAGAATTACAGCAGTTTAAAGTTATTCATGTTTTCAATACTCTTTTATTCTGATATTTGCTCTTTTATTCTGATATTTTCCTGTCTCTGAATTTCTCTCAAAATGTTAGACACAAAAGGGTCTGGAGCAATAACACAGCAGGTAGGGCATCTGCTTAGCATGCAGCCAACCTGGGTGGATCCCCAGCATCCCATATGAGCTCCCCAAGCAATGCCAGGAGTAATTCCTGAGTGCAGAGCCAGGAATAACCCCTGAGCATTGCCGGGTGTCACCCAAAAACAAAACAAAACAAAAAAAAAAACCAAACAGAGTGTTCACTACCACTATCGCTATCTTCCCGTTCATCATCTATTTGCTAGAGCGGGCACCAGTAATATCTCCATATGTCCTGTCTCATGCTAGTAGAACCCAAAGGCATCCACTTGCTCCAGGAACATAAAGAGCCTCAAACCATTATATTAGGTCATGGGAATGACCTAATATAAATGTTACTGTTATTTGGCATATCAAATACGACACAAGCAGCTTGCCAGGCTTGCCGTGTGGGTGGCATACTCTTGTAGTCACCTCTAAATAAAGCATTTATTGATGAACTGCGCTGCCGCTAGTGGCCGCGCGAGCCGGGCTGTGATAGTCTGGTCTGCTGGGTGGAGTTGTGACGAGAGGGAAGTCGGATGTGGAAAATGGTGGCCTCCATGGAACAGGGGGTCGTCTGGCTTGTTGTGAGGCTCTGCTGGGGTGGCAGGCCAGGGCTAGAACCCGCCATGCCTCCCAGGTGCCTCATGAGCAGCTGGGCACAGGAAGAGCAAGTAGCAGCTCTGCCCCATGTCTGAGAGTCTCTGGTTCAGCATACCTGGGCCGGATTGAAAAAAAAACTACTGCAGGGTGGGTGTCGATGATCCGGGCTTCCAGCCCTGGCCCGCTGCCCCAGCAGAGCCGCACAATCCGCCACCCAAAAAAGCAAAAAAAAAAAAAACAAAACCCAAACAGAGTGTTAGACACAATAAATATAAAACCTTAACTACTCCTTTAGAATCCTAAAACGCAATGTAGTAGACCTGGCAAATTAAAAAAAAATTATTTTCCATAACATTTTCCTTCCCTTAAATCAGATTATATTTTTGTAACATGTGTTGTTACATACTGTGGATATGATATATTACTATGTCATATACTATACCATATGATACAATATGATACGATATATTATATTATCACTTGTCTTCCCATTGTTCATCGATTTGCTTGAGCGGGCACCAGTAAAATCTCCATACGTCCTGTTGCGTGCTAGTGTAGCCCACTCCAGGAACACAAAGAGCCTCAAACTATTTCTTCAGGTCATGGGAATGAGGACTATAATTGTTACTGGTTCTTGGCATATCAAATACGACACAGGTAGCTTGCCAGACTCTGCCGTGCAGGTGGGATACTCTCAGTAGTAGGTTCTCATCTCGTGCATTTACTGATGAACCGCAAAGGGAGAGATCGACTTTTCTCTTGGGTGGAGTTCTGACCAGCTTTGGAGTCCGATGTTGAAAATGACTGCCCCTCATAGTGTGGGGGTTCCTCTGGCTTCTTGCAAGGCTCTATTGATGGCGGGCCAGGGCTAGAACCCGCCTTTCCTCCCGGCATCTCATGGTCATATATATATATATATATATATATGGTCATATATATATATATATATATACATACATATATATGTATATATCAATCATATCATACCACATCATATATGATAAATATGTATATATCATATATGTATATACATGTGTATATATCAATCATATCACATCATATCATATTATAGTGAAATTTATTGTTTCTGACATATTAAAGTAGAGTATGATAAGCTGTTGCTTTATTTATTATAGAGGCGAGTTAGTGGCCTGGTGCTACAATGACTACTTAACTAATAAGTGGTGCTACAATGACCACTTATTAAACACTATGTCTCCAATTTAGCAAAGGAAATGGTACTTTTATGAATCAGAACTAATAAAACTGAAATGGAATATTTTACTCTTAAAACAAAAGAGAAACCCCTGTCTTTTACTACAAACGTGGAATGGAACTGAAGCGAGTCATGCTAAGTGAAATAAGTCAGAAAGGAAAAGAGGATGAGTGATGATCTCACGATGAGATCATCTCACTCAGGTATATAAAGAGATAAAAGCATGGAACAAAGTTCAACGAAATCAAACCCTTGAACTCTGACCATAGAACTGAGGTGCTACAGGGGAGGGGAGCAAGTAGGCTGGGAAGGGGGTGGGGTTTCCACAGACTGGAGAAAGAGAAAGGCCTCCTAATGGCAGCGCATACACATTTTATCTCTCTGCGTGCTGCTAGGGCACGCATTTCACTTCTGTGTATTTCTAAGTCCCACCATGCACATGATTTTTGCTAAAGCAAATGTTATATTTCAAATGAAAAATGACAAAGAAGGAAATCTTATCTATTCCATTGCAGCCACTCTATGTTTTTTTGTAACCACATTTCTAGCTGATATTACATTTCTCCCTAAATAACTTAAACATTTCTCTCAGTGCAAGTCTATTGACAAATTCTTTCCAATTCTCCTTTTATAAAAAGGACATTTTAATTTCCAAGTTGCCGTAGTTTTCTATTGGTATTATTATGGCAGTCCATTTTCACTTAGATGGATTAGCTTTTAGATCTTTTTTCTTTTATTTTTTAAGTTGAATCACAGTGAAATACAGTTAACTGTAACTGTAAATACAACTTTGTTACAAAGTTGTTTATGATTGGGCTTCAGTCACACAATGTTCCATCACCCATTCCTTCACATTTCAACCAGTGCAACATTTCCCACCACCAGTTTCCCTCCCACCCTCTTCGCACATGCTTCCCACCTGCCTCTATGGCAGGCGCTTCTCTCTCTCTCTCTCTCTCTCTCTCTCTCTCTCTCTCTCTCTCTCTCTCTCTCTCTCTGTCTCTCCCTCCCCTTTCCTTTTTGAGCCTTATGGTTTGCAGTACAGATACTGAAAGGTTATCAGGTATATGACCCTTTACCTACTTTCAACACTCAGTTCCAAAATGATCATTCCCAACTGTCACAGTCTTACTGGTCCCTTCTCTATCCTAATTGCCCTTCGCCTCTCAGACATTCTTGTGACAAGTTTTCAACCACTGACCAGTCCTTCCGGGCCCTGTTTTCCCTAGCCTTGGATATTAGTCTCATACTATATATTTCTTTATATCCCACAAATGAATGCAGTCATTCTATATCTGTCCCTCTCCTTCTGACTCATTTCACTCAGCATGATACTCTCCATGTCCTTTTCCCTTTTTTAAGATAGTAATTAGGATTTATTTTATTATTTTTCTTTTTGAGTCACACCCTGCAACACTCAGGGGTTATTCCTGACTCTGCACTCAGGAATTACTCCTGGTGGTGCTTGGGGGACCATACGGGGTACCGGGAATAGAACCGGGTCGGCCGCATGCCAGCCCTACCTGCTGGACTATTGCTCCGGCCCACAGGATTTATTTTAATTACTTAAATTCTCTATATTTGCATGACTTTTTTTATTTACAAGATAAATATCAATTTTAATATTGGGGGCACACCCGTCAGTGCTCAGGGAGTATTCCTGCTCTACACTCAGGGATCACTGATGGACAGGCTTATGGGACTACATGGGGGCCAGGAATCAAACTCAGATGGCCTAGGCAAGGCAAGCATCCTACCTGCTGGACTATCTCTGGCTTTTTATTTCATTTTATCTGTTTTACTCATTGTGATTTACAATACTGTCAATGATGGGGTTTCATACCCACAATGCTTCAACGCCACAGCCTCCACCGGAGTTTCCCCACAACCCACCTCCAGATATATTTTCCTTCTGTTTTTCTGAACATACTGTGGCCTTTTACCCAAGAGCTGCTTTGAAGGCTTTTTTACTTATCATTGGTTTTTAGCTATGATGTGGTTTGTATGTGCCTTTTCTCTCTCTCTCTCTCTTTGTGCAGGGAGTGTTGGGGCCACACTCATAGTGCTCAGGGCTTACTCTTCAGCTCAGGAGTCACTCCTGGCAGTGCTCAGGGGGCCACAGGCAGTGAAAACTGGGGTTGACCACAAGCAAGGCAAGCACCTAAACCCTGTGCTCTCTTTCTCTCGCCCCTGGATATGTTTTAGTTTATGTAGATTTCTCCTGCTTGGAATTTACTAAGCTTCTTGAACTTTTGTCTTAGCATGTCACCAAATCTGAAGTGTTTCCACTGCTGATTCCTTCCTTCCTTCCTTTTCCTTTCTTCCTTCCTTCCTTCCTTCCTTCCTTCCTTCCTTCCTTCCTTCCTTCCTTCCTTCCTTCCTTCCTTCTTTCCTGTCTTCCTGCCTTCCTGCCTTCTTGCCTTCCTTCCTGCCTTCCTGCCTTCCTTCCTTCCGTCCTTCCTTCCTTCCTTCCTCCTTCCTTTCTTCCCTCCTTCTTTTCTTCCCTCCTTCCTTCCCTCCCTCCCTCCTTCCTTCTTTCTTTCCTTCCCCTCCCTCCTTCCTTCCTTTCCTCCTTCCTTCCTTTCTTCCTCCCTCCCTCCTTCCCTCCTTCCATTCCTTCCCTCCTTTCCCTCCCCTCATTCTTTCCTTCCTTCCTTTCCTCCCGTCCATTCGTCCCCGCTTCTTTCCTTCCTTCCTTCTTTCCTTCCTTCCTTTCCTCCCGTCCATCCATCCCTCGCTTCCTTCCTTCCTTCCTTCCCTCCCTCATTCCTTCCTTCCTTCCCTCATTCCTTCCTTCCTTTCCTTCTGTCTGTCCCTCCTTCCCTTCCTCTTTCCCTCCTTCCTTCTTTCTTTCCTTCCTTTTTGGTCCCACATCTGCAGGGGCTACTCCTGACTCAGTGCTGTCAGAGACTCCAGCATGCTCAGATGACACAGTGTCAGTGCTGAAAGCCAAGCTCCTGCATACCAGTCACATATTACAGCAACTGAGTCACCCCCCATTATTATTTCCTAGTAATCAGAAAAGCCTTAAGGTTTGCATTGCTCTTTTCCTGCATGACTCTGTCTCCCGGAATTCCTCCTTACAACCTCTGCAGCCACTGCTTCCTGAATACCATCCTCTGGCTTCTCAGTCCACTAGTATCACTGTGCTATGCCAGGGATCCTTCACTGTGCCCCATGATCTAGAATGTGCCTCCAGGTAAAAATGCATGTGATCATGTGTCTCTCCTCTCTCTGGAGTCACAATCCTATGAAACCTTTGATACAGTAACAGCAAACAGGTGTTTTCTCTCTGTACATTTTCTAGTTGTTTACAATGACAGGGTAAATGTGGGTCCTATTACTCCATCATGAATGAAAGAAAAGCTCACTTACACTTTTTAATAATATGTACTGAGAGGCCAGGAAGATCATTCAAACACTCGCTAGAGCTTAAGCCTAGTATGTACAAGACCCTGAGTCTAATCCACAATACCACATGGCCCTATGAATACTGACAGGCCCAAGCAAAACCAGGCCTTCCCCGTAGTCCTCTCTCTCCAACCTCTGCATTTGTCCTTTTTTATCCACTGAGCAGATCAGCACTTCTATATTATTCTGTCCCAGTTCATACAGATTTGTGGTGTATATTCTCACGCCAACCCCCTATTTGATATTAATACAGAGTTATTCTGGATTGCATTATTGATACTATATCTTACAATAATGTGTTCTTTAAAGAACACTTCTGAGACGTGAGAGATTTAAAATGGCAGAAAAGCACCAACAAAAGTAGTTTCTACAAGTAAGAATTTCTTTCCTTTGCCATTTTTATCACAGTGTTGCGGTTTACATACTGTTAATTATACTTTCAAGCATACTTCATTCCAACCACAGCCATCAGCAGAGTGGCGGCTTCCCTCCCCCAGGGTTCCACACAGCCCCCTCCCCCTGAATCAGATCTACAGACTAAATCTCCAGTTTTGATGCTTTCGGCTCTTTGTTAGTTCCTTACTGTGCTTCTTTATATTACATATGAAAGAAAGATTTTTGTTTTAATTTACTGTGGAGGTGGTGGCACCTACAAGTAACAATGTTAACTTGCTGCGATGATGTATAACATCAAAAATAACCATAAACGGGCCAGAGCAACAGAACAGCAGGTAGAGCATTTGTCTTGAATGCTCCTGACCTGGGTTTGCTCTTTGGCATCCCGTGACGGTCCCCTGAGCACCGCCAGGTGTGATTCCTGAGTGCAGAGCCAGGAGTAACTCCTGAGCACTGCTGGGTGTGATCCAAAAAAGAAAAAAATCATAAACTAGGGCCGGAGCGATAGCACAGCAGGTAGGGTGTTTTTCTTGCACGCGTCAACCTGGGTTAATCCTGGCATCCCATATGGTCCCTCCAAGCACCGCCAGGAGTAATTTCTGAGTAAAGAGCCAGGAGGAACCTCTGAGCAGTGCTGGGTATGACCCAAAAAGCAAGTAAATAAATAAAATAATCATAAATTTTACTGAGATAAATGAGACTGACAAATACTACAGTTCCTGCAGTGAACATTATAAAAGTATAAAGAAGGCACTTAAGTTAAGTGGGAACTTTAATGTTACATCTTAAATTAAAACATAATAATGCTAAATTTTAAATGATGTGAATAAAGGATTTTGTCAGTTTTTCCTCTAAAACTATCAGATCACTGGAGTTGCACAAACTTTTGAAAATCACCTTTGGAAAATCATCTCAAGGACAGATAACTGGCCCAGGAGCTGCCCAGGGGCCAGCATGCAGAGCTTCACAAGCGGCTGGGGAGGCTGGAACTCGGCTCGCGCCGAGCCCAGCTGACGATGGGATCCCGAGGAGGGCAGATGGATTTTTGGGTGTTGGCCCATCGCCTCTGGGGGTCCCGGAAGCAGCCGGATGAAACTCGCCCATCACACTAGCCACCATTTTCGCTGTCTGGACGCTGGGAAACTGCCTCACGACCAGATCAACAGAGCAAAACCAGTTCGAGCGGCCCGCGGGTCCACTAAAATAGTGAAACAGTAATGTCTTTTAATGCACTGTATTCCACGAAGAGCAGGAAAGTTTGGTGGGAAGGAGATATAAAGAGGAAAGAAATGACATACAGAATCTGCCAAGTAGTTGAGGTGCGGGAGGGGGAAGGAGGTGGGGACATTGGTGATGGGAGATGGGTTCGGGTGGAGGGATGGGTGTTGGAACACTGTAGAACCAAAACTCTACATGAGCATCTTTCAATTGTATGTCTAAAATGGTGTAATAATATTTGGGGGGGGAAAATAATAAAATTAAATTTAAAAAAGTTAAAAAAAAAAGGACAGATAACTGTCTCTAACCGGGCGTAACTACTGACTCCCAATGCTTCGTGCCTAGGAGACATTTCATACAGCTTTATAATTTTTTTTTTTTTTTGCTTTTTGCACCCGGCAATGCACTCAGGAATTACTACTGGCAGTGCTCAAGGATTGAGCAATTGGGATGCTGGGGATCGAAACCGGGTCGGCTGCATGCAAGGCAAACGCCCTACCCACTGGACTATTGCTCCGGCCCCTTTATAACATGCATCTTTTTTTTTTTTTAAAGACACTTTATTTAAACACCATGATTCACAAAGTTGTTCTCAGTACAATTGATTCAAGTATTCAATATTTCAACACCAGTCCCACCAGCAATGTGCCCTTACTGCCACCAAAAACCCTAGTTTCCCACCAACTCCCCATCCCCATGCCTGCCTCCTTAGCAGGCACTAATTATTTTGCTTATTACAACATTGCTTAAGTCATGACCTTTATCTGTGTTGTTACGTGCAAATTGGACCATCTGTGTTAATCACTTGTGAACTTATCAAATATAGTGGGCTTCTACTCAATACTTTAACAAAGATGTTAATTTCATGTTAATTTCTTACAAATATTCCACATTCAACCCCAAACTCACCACCATTGCAACAAAGGACCACACTTATTACAAATTTTCCCAGCCACTGTTTGAGCCTGTCCTAAGCAGACACTCAATAATTTATTTTATATTGCTTGTTATAACTAATTTGCTAAATATGGGTTACAAATGTTTTCTTAGGAGATAATTAAGACTATTCAATTTCAGTATGGAGCAATTGAGCTATTAAGCCCTTTGTATAAGAAATCATTGCTATGTTGTTACAGGATAGGCATTGTGACTATATTTTGTTACTTGACTAATACACTCTTTTGCCATAAGGACATAGTAAAGATAGTAAAAGATTGTTTCTATTCCAGAGACACTTCCTCTCCAATGGAGAAACACTGACAATACACAGAACAGTTTCCTTTTCTTTTGCTTGTTTGTTTGTTTGTGTCTGCTTTTTGGATCACACCCCAGGATGCTCAGGGGTTACTCCTGGCTCTGCACTCTGGAATTTCTCCTGGCTGTGCTCGAGGGACCATATGGGAAGCCGGGATAGAACCCGGATCTGCAGCGTGCAAGGAAAACACCCTACCCTCTGGACTACCCCTCCGGCCCCAGGTTCCATGTTTTTAAGGGGTAATGATGCAATGAAGTGAACTGAAGTGTGATGTGAGATGTGACGTGAGAGGCACAGAGGCTACTTAGCTGGGATGTTAGGGAGAAATTCCATGGAGAAGGTGACCTCTGAACAGACCTATTAAATGGTAAGGTGACCTTGAGGAAGCGGAGTACTCTAGGAAGGCCTTCAGACAGTCACAGAGTCTGGTCTTTTGGGGCTGAGAGAAGGTTGAGTCACCTGAAGCAAGGTGGAATGAGCCGGAGGAATAATGGGTTGCCAAGAAGTGGGGAAGCACCTGAGAGATGAACAGAGCTTTGAGGGCTGCAGTGAGGCGTTTTGAAGGCGACTGAAAGCAGAAGACAGTCGAAGCTACTTTCATAAGTGACCACCTGATCTTCCACAGAGTACTGGCGAGAGTCAGAAAGTCAGGGGAGCAATTTCAGGAATGAGTGATAATCCAAGCAAGGGGTGATAGGGTGGAAACAATAGAGGAGGAGAGAAAAGGATGGACTGGGGAAATCTTTTCACAGAGAACAGATAAGATGCCCCAATGCAGGGCCAGAGTGATAATATAGCAGGTAGGGAGTTTGCCTTGCACGCAGCTTACCTGGGTTCGATCCCCAGCATCTCATATGGTCTCCCCAAGCACCAACAGGAGTAATTTCTTAGTGCAGAGCCAGGAGTAACCTCTGATCTTTTGGTGTGACCCAAAAGCCAAAATTAAAAAAAAAAAACAACAACAACTCACCAATGCATCGACTGGAGTAATGAATGAGATCAATGGTGGTCACTAAACGGCCGGGGAATGGGGGATCCAAGAGGTGAATGGTCAACTTGTATCATCAATGGAAAACTTTCCAAAAGAGGCAGAAGAAAAGCTTGACTTGTTGAGTAAGCTATAAAGGCCCAGACAGGCCACAGTAGAGTCCAACTGTGAACAAAACCAGTGAGGGATTGTGTGAGGGAAGGAGCTTCAGCGTGGTTTGGGTCTCCTCGAGAGCTGCATGCGAGCCCATGTAGCTAGTAACTGCCAAGGATCCTGGCACGCAGATCCTGGCAGGACATTGGGGTGGGGTGGGATGGGGAGGGTAGGGTCAGGAAAAAAAATCAGGCAGACCCAGAAGGGTGAACTTGGCCTACTCGGTCCCCAGAACAGCTGTACCTCAGGTTACCTCCTGAACAGGCTGGCATAAAGCCCTTTTTCTAACCCCATGACTAGATTCTCACACTTGTCTAAATAGCACTCACTGATCTGCCCATCAGTGGCCGCTGCTGCACTTTGCAGGCCTGGCAGGCGGTGACCCCACCAGAATGGTTTCCAGTCAAAAAATAACGGATCCCCATGCTCTGAACTGGAGGCATCCATCCAGCTCTGCCAAAGGTGGTGGCGCTTTTGCGAGCCCCAGAGAAGAACTTGTGCGACTATCATACACACCAGCCACCCCCACGCTGCCTTCTTCCTTCTCTCAGCATCCTGGCAGCCCAGCCGCTCCTGACTCCCCTGAGGAAAAGTCTCACCCCACTACCCCCTTAACAAGAGCTGCTACTACCAGAGGAGAGGCTGGATGGTCTGTGCTGGTTGCCCCACCCTCTGCGACTGTGTCCAGTGACTTCCTGGCCATTGAGTTCCTGTACCCCTGTCTGCCCGGAGCATGCCTGTCCCCAGCAGCTGACACATGGTTTATGACACATTTTCTAAGCAAATAAATCAATGAGTCCTATGATTTAGATTTAGGGGAAGGGACATAAAAACTACCCATTGCCTATGGAGTTCCCCCGGTCTACCCCCCACACCCCTTGTGGAAACAGAATGCTTCTCAGGTACCTTCCTCACCATATCCCCTTAACAGTCAGAGTGACACCCACCCCCACCCCCTAGGGTGAGCACATGGATACAGTCTGTGACGGGGAACTCCTCAAGAGAGACAAGTCAGGTCACACAGAGCAAAGGCAGAGCCCAGGGCTCACTAACCCCAAAGCCCACGTCCTTTAACATCACCACCCTGGAATGACTCTGGGGAGTCTCCCACCTGTCACTGGCAGCTCCTGAACTGGCCCTGCCCCTCAGCAGGAAGCCGGTTATCAGATTAACAACCCACCTGCTCCTGCTCAGAGGAAATAGTGCTGGGCTTGGCTGACCTCCTGCAGGGAACTAGGACCCAGAGACACCTTGAGCAGGAGAGGTCCTTTGGTGCTTGTCCCCTCTCAGGAAGAAAGATGGAACTGTGTCTTTGGACTTCCTCATCAGCAGGGAGTGACGGGAAGAACACAGGACTTGGTACTGGAAGTTGATCCAGGCAGGCTCTGTGACCTTAGACAGGCTCTCACTTGGACTTGCCCACTCGGTTCACTGGGCTGAAGAATGGTTTCACGCACACTCCTCCTGGGACTGTCAGAGGCAGTACTCAGAGAAGGCAGGTTGAAAGAACTAACTCTGTGGGCACCCAACCGCGCTCTAAACAAAAGCTCTCTCTTCCTCTCAACTCAATCTGGCAGCTAGTACTCAATCCACTTGTCAGATGAGCAAACTGGAGTACCAAGACACTGGATGGCCTACAGCTAGAAATGGAGGCCGTTTCCTAACTTACAAAACAAAGCTCCAATCATTCTTTTTGTTAGCTCCTCAAAAGCAAAAACATAACATTTTCATGGCAAAATCAGACTCTATGGCTGAAAAAAAAACAATAAAGAACTTTGAGTGCTTTAATAAAATAAAAATAATTTAAAAAAAACAAGCAAACAAACTTTCTTCCCAATACTGGTGGTTGTGCCTGAATGTGGAGCTCTCTTTTCTTACTCCCTTTGACCAAACTTTTTTATTTCCCTGGTCTCTTTACACAAAAATCAGGCTGATCATCATAAAGCAATAGAAAGGGCCATGGGCAGAACGGGAGGTAAATACAATTCTCTCCAAGAGCAAGACAAGCCTCTCTGTTGGGGCAAACCCATGAGTCACTCAAGGCCTTTTATGAGGGCCAGATGCGGAGCATGTCTCTATTGCTTCCAATTGCTTCTTTGGTATGTCTTGGTGATGGGCAGGAAACAATCACTATCGATGTACCTGTATGCATTTGTCAGGAAATATGTTTATATGGTTTTCCAATCAGGATTTATCACAAGCTGGGAGTTCCACACTCACGAATAGATCCAAACCCAACCCATTGTCAACAGAGAAAAGTCCATCTCAAACACAGATGATTTTAAATCAAAATGAGTGTCATATGAACATGATTCCTGCATGGCTGCACAGCCAGGGCTGTGTTCAGCAGCTGATGGGCAAGAGTTGTTTCTGAACTCACACTTCCTTCAGCAGCCTGAGGAGCTGGGCGAGGGAGGCTTCCTTGGAAGAGTGACCTCTTTTTGTTTTATCTTGTTTGTTTGTTTTAATTTTGGGTTACACCCTGCGGTACTTGGGTTCATGAATCACTTCTGAGAACTTTATGCAGTTCTGGGATTCAAACCAAGACCAGCCGAATGAAAGCAAGCACCTTAACCCCGGTGTTATCTCTCTCTACTCCAGAGCCCACCTCTTGGATAACGCAGAATAAACTGACCCACTTCTTGGTTCTTTTTCCTCCTCAATGTCACACTGTTCAAGGTCTCCTCTCCCAAATATCAGTAGCTCTTCTTCCATGTGAGCCTTCCTCCAAGCCTACTGCTCTCCTTATCCACAACAAATCAATGGCCTCTTCTTCCTGCTGATTCCAGAGTGCCCCCAAGCATAGATATGCCCTGCCAGGGAGCCTTCTGCAGCCTCCCTCAGTGGTGGCTTTGGTTACCCCCAGGCTCCGCAGAAGCTGGAAGGTGGGATCAATATCCTTATCTTCTGATGAACCTCAAGGTTGTCACTCCTGCAGAGAAGCCCATGGTGGCTAGCAATGCCCTGTTTCTCTGGGGCCACCAAAATAGCTTGGCTTACAGGGAAGGCCCCTGCACCCCACACCATGACGTCCACCCCAGGCACACTGGAATGCCTGGCACACTCTTCTGCCTCCCCAAAACTCTGCACCTTACCATGACAGCAGCTGAGGACCATAGGAGAAAAATCACAAGCCCCATCCCCCACAAATATAACCGTAACAGAAAATGCTGGGTACTGACTCTGATATTAACCATCTTAGGATTTCAATTTGGGATTAAAAAATCTTTAGAATATTAGTATTAAACAAATATATAGTTTTTATTTAATCTTGATACTAGACATGACCACATAACTCAATTCTGATCAACAGGATGAGCAGAATTATTATGTGGCAATTTTATTCCCCCCCAAATTTTATTACACCATTTTAGACATACAATTGCAAGATGCTCATGCAGAGTTCTGGTTCCACAGCATTCCAACACCCATCCCTCCACCCAAACCCATCTCCCATCACCAATGTCCCCACCTCCCTCCCCCTCCCACACCTCAACTACTTGGCGGGTTCTGTATGTCTTCTCTCTCCTCTCTATCTCTCCCTCCCGCCAAACTTTCCTGCACATCGTGGAATGCAGTGGATTAAAGGACATTACTGTTTCCACTATTTTAATGGACCGCGGCTGCTTGCAGCCGCGACCTGGGCTCAAACTGGTTTTGCTATGTTAATCTGGTCGTGAGGTAGTATCCCAGCGTCCGGACAGCGAACATGGTGGCTAGTGTGGTGGGCGAGTCTCATTCGGCTGCTTCCGGGACCCCCCGGAGGTGATGGGCCCCACTCCCAAAACCCATCTGTCCTGCCGGGAGCCCCATGGTCAGCTTAGGGGCGGGTGGAAGCGGAGTTCCAGCTTCCCCAGGCTAAGCTGAGGCCCGCATGCTATGGCTGGTCACCCCAGGGCAGCTCCTGGGCGGGGCCACCAGGCTCCACAAAATGGAGGGGGGGAATGGCCGACTACGTGGCAATTTTAAGAAACTCTTTAAAGATGTGCCTAGAATCTAGTACCCTATATGTCTTGGTCTTTTTCCTGCAGCCTCCTGATTGGAACTTAAATGCCAGAAGTTCATGTTGCATCGTAATGACAAGGGGCCTATAAAGCTACAATCTGAGTTCTTAAGACTATAGAGTCTGAATCTCACCCAGTAGATTTCTTCTATGTAAGAACAAATCAATATTATTTTTTCCTGGGGCCGGCGATAGCCCAGTGGGTAGGGTGCTTGCCTTGCACGCGGCCGGCTCATGCCGGCCTGGGTTCAATCCCGGCATCCCATATGGTCCCCCGAGCACCGCCAGGAGTGATTCCTGAGTGCAGAGCCAGGAGTAGCCCCTGAGCATTGCCAGGTATGACCCAAAAAGCAAAACAAAAAAACAAAAAAAAATATTATTTTTTTCCTAATCCATTGGTTTTTATTAGGCTCTGCCAGCAACTCACTATGAAACTGACTCCTATGAGCACTGAGCTCTGAGCACACAATCAATTCTTTGTGTCCTTGGGTCTGCTGCCTTCTGAGAACTGCAGGCTCGAGATCATGCTTCTCCTGTGTGCTAAAGATCTCAACATATTCACTGTCCATCTCTTCCCCAGTCTCACCATGCAGCCTTACACTCTCTGGTTAGATAAAATAGATATATAAAACTTATAAATTCTATCAGTAATCAGTAGCAAAGGAAATGAGAAAAAATGTATTTAAAATTTAAGCAACCAAAATTATAACACTGATAAAGACATGTTTTATAAGAAAAACATAAGACTTGTGGGCCAGAATGATAGTACAATGGGTAGGACCTTTGCCTTGTACATGACTGACCCTGGTTCAATTCCTGGCATTCCGAGCACAGCCAGGAGTAATTCCTGAGCTCAGAGCCAGGAGTAACCCCTGAGCATCGCCGGTGTGACAGGAAGGAAGGAAGGAAGGAAGGAAGGAAGGAAGGAAGGAAGGAAGGAAGGAAGGAAGGAAGGAAGGAAGGAAGGAAGGAAGGAAGGAAGGAAGGAAGGAAGGAAGGAAGGAAGGAAGGAAGGAAGGAAGGAAGGAAGGAAGGAAGGAAGGAAGGAAGGAAGGAAGGAAGGAAGGAAGGAAGGAAGGAAGGAAGGAAGGAAGGAAGGAAGGAAGGAAGGAAGGAAGGAAGGAAGGTTTCCTCAAACTAATATATACATTACATTGTATTTATTTCATATTAGAATCCAAACAATACTTTTCATAGTTAACATACATGTTGATTTCTTTTTTATTTTGGATCTCGTGTGTGTGTGTGTGTGTGTTTATGTGTCTGTGTGTTTTGTTTTATTGGATAGTGGTGGGGGTGAGGGTGGTACTGGACTCCATCCATTCAGGGGTTAAGGAGGGAGGGAGGGAGGGAGAAAGGAAGGAAGGAAGAAAAGAAAGAAAGAAAGAAAGAAAGAAAGAAAGAAAGAAAGAAAGAAAGAAAGAAAGAAAGAAAGAAAGAAAGAAAGAAAGAAAGAAAGAAAGAAAGAAAGAAAGAAAGAAAGAAAGAAAGAAAGAAAGAAAGAAAGAGAGAGAGAGAGAGAAAGAAAGAGAGAAAGACAGATAGACAGACGGATTGACAGACAGACAGACAGACTTAGGGGCTGTATTGATAGCTCAAAGACCTAGCTGGATGGCTCCTGCTTTGCATGCAGGAGCCCTGGGAACAATCTCCAGAACTACATGATTTCCTAAGTAATTCCTGAGTGCAGAGCCAGGAGTAACCCCTGAGCATCGCCGGGTGTGACCCAAAAAAGCAAAAAAAAAAAAAGAAGAAGAAGAAGAAGAAATGCGAGAACCCCTGGACTCTGTCCCAAAAGGGAACAGAATGAGAGGAAAGAAAAGAAGAAAAAAATAGAGGGAAAATAGTAAGGAAGGGAAGGTGAGAAGGGAAAGGAAGAAAGGAAACAAAGAAAGACACTGGACATAAATTAAGAAAAATATTTTTAAATATTAAAAATTAAGAAAAATATTGAAAAATAAAGACTAAGATCTGGAAATTAAATGGGTACTATATTTTTTGGAGAAGACCTACTATTTAAAGAAGTCAGGTTCCTCAAACCAATATATACATTACATTGTATTTATTACATATTAGAATCCAAACAACACTTTTCCTAGTTAACATACATGATGATTTCTTTTTATTTTGGATCTCGTGTGTGTGTGTGTGTGTGTGTGTTTATGCGTCTGTGTGTTTTGTTTTATTGGATAGTGGTGGGGGTGAGGGTGGTACTGGACTCCATCCAGCAGGGGTCAGGGCCTATTTCAAGCTCTATGTTTAGGGCCCTCAGGGGTCACTCCCGACAGTGCTCAGGGGACTAAATGTGGTGCTAGACAGCAAATTAGGGTTAGTCACATGCAGGGCAAGCACCTTAACCCCTGAAATATCTTTCATATATGTATATATATATATATGTGTGTGTGTGTGTGTGTGTGTTTATATGCATATATATTAATTTTAATTTTATATATTTTAGAATATTTTAACAAATATGTCTTCCAAAAGTATCCCCTATTATGCTTTAATTTGGGATATCATCAAGCAATGTTTTTAATGGAATTTTATAAAACTTTTCCAACTCATGTGAAGAATAAATACTGAAAAGTCTAAGAAAATTATAAAAATAAAACAGCTGAAGGGTCTTACTTTGCCAGATCATATTATAAAGTCAATAAAAATACATCAGAAAAGGAAAATAGAAATAATGAAATAAAGCAAAATAAAACAAAATGGGAAGCTCTACACTATAAAGTCACTTCAGCACTACCATAAGCTATGATGCCTCAAAATACAAAAATTAACTAAAAAAAAGAAACGCCACAACCAACAGCAATACTTATGGAAACTTAACACATGTACATGTGCAGGGTGGCATGAGGATTTAGCGAATTTAACAAATGATGCTGGGCCGCTGCACAACTAATCTCCAAATGAACATGATGCCACTGAATCTTTCCAGGTAGGCCCGTCAAGGTTGAAAACTCTGAGGCCTTCTTGGAATGGAGGGTAGATTCCCTTCTCTTCTCTGCCTGAGGATATGGCAGCCTGCACCCATATCTGACACCCTCAGACATACAAAAAATCCAAATGCACTTCATCAAGCCACCAAGTCACCAAACTGTTTCAGCTCCAAGATTCCTGGAGTGCTATGTAAATCTGGATTGCCACCTCCATATTTCATTGTCCTGTCAGCCCAGTCAGAACACAGCAAACCTAATGGGAAAGTTGTGTAGAAGCCCACCACGCTCAATGAGCAAACACATGACACAAAAGGCTCAAGTGCCACCAACCAGTCCAGTAACTCCGCAGACAATGACTTTAGTAATACTATTGTGAGCTATAATAATTATTATTATCAACTGACTTTTTGATGTATTTTTTGATAATCCATTTGTAGTTGTGTTGCAACAAGCAATATGAAGTAAATTCGTTGTATCTATAAGGGAATAGACTTGGGAGATGGGGGACCTGGGGACATTGGTAGAGGGAAAGTAACACTGGTGGTGGAATTGGTATTAAAACACTGAATGCCTGAAACAACTGTACTATAAACAACTTGGTAAATCATAGTGTTATGATAAAAAGTTTTAATAAATGATTCTGGCACAAGCGGCTATCTATGAGAGAAAGCAAAATGTATTCTAAGCTTATACACCATACAAAAATTCAAATGTCCAAATGGACATATGGTGATTCAAAAAATGGTTTTCTTTTGTTTAACATCAAATGAAAAAATATATAAAAGCAAAGAGTAAAACAATGAAAAAGCAGTGCGAGAAAAAGTTTGGAACTAATCTATAGACATCTTGCAAGTAGGAGAAACCTTCTTAACAAAGACTGGAAATATGTTTGATTACGAAGGTTAAACTTTTTGTGCCATAAACAAAGGCCACAGGAAATATGTATCTGGGAAAATGCATGCAATACAGAATTAAAATGTTAGTTTTTATTTAAAAGTAGGTAAACATGGGGGCTGGGGTGATAGTCCAGCGGGTAGGGCGTTTGCTTGCACGTGACCAACCTGGGTTCGATACCCGGCATCCCATATGGTCCCCTGAGCACTGCCAGGAGTAATTCCTGAGTGCAGACCCAGGAGTAACCCCTGAGCATTGCCAGGTGTGACCCCCCAAAAAAGCAAAAATAAAATAAAATAATTTTTAAAATGTGGGTAAACATTTCGACAGAAAAGTTATCCCACTTATTTTCTGATTCAGATATCATCTGTAGCTCATATTCCTTGCATCACATTCCTACCATCTTTTTTTTTTTTTTTTTTTTGCTTTTTGGGTCACACCCGGCAATGCTCAGGGGTTACCTCCTGGCTCTGCACTCAGGAATTACTCCTGGCGGTGCTTAGGGGACCATATGGGATGCCGAGATGGAACCTGGGCCGGCACAGGCCGGCCGCGTGCAAGGCAAACGCCCTACCCGCTGGACTATCGCCTCCGGCCCCCCATCTTTCTTTAGAGGGGTTACATTTTATTTTTTTTATTTAAAAATTTTTATTATACCACAGTGAGATATACAGTTACAAAAGTGTTCATATTTAGGTTTCAGTCATACAGTGTTCCAGCACCCATCCCTCCACCAGTGCCCATTTCCCACCACCAATGTCCCCCTGATTCTCCTCCTCCCCCCAACCTGCATCTATGGCAGGCAATTTTCACTAGTCTCTCTCTCTCTCTCTCTCTCTCTCTCTCTCTCTCTCTCTCTCTCTCTCTCTCTCTCTCTCTCTCTCTCTCCCTCCCCTTCTCTTATACATTGTGGCTTGTAATACATACATTTAGAGGTTATCATGTATATCCTTTTGCCTACTTTCAATGCTCAGTTCTACGCTGGTACTATCATTTACAATAATTATTAGTACACTGTTCCTTTCTCTGTATTACCTAACCTCTGACTCCCACACATTTGCAGTAGGTTCTACACACTGACAAAACCTCCTATTTCATGTTTTGTCTGGCCTTGGATATTGGTATCATGCTATTTTTTTGTTATGTCCTACAAATAAATGCAGTCATTCTATATCTGTCATTTTCCCTCTGGCAAATTTCACTCAACATTGCTACAATCTTTTTTTTTTTGGGGTCACACCTGGTGACACTCAGGAATTACTCCTGGCGGTGCTCAGGGAACCATATGGGATGCCGAGGATCGAACCCAGATCAGCCGTGTGCAAGGCAAATGCCCTACCCGCTGTGCTATCACTCCTACCCAACATTGCTACCATCTTAAGGACAAGAAAAATGACACCAGGCCAGAGCCGATAGCACAAAGGGTAGGGTGTGTGCCTTGCATGTAGCCAACCGGGTTCGATCCCTGGCATCCCATATGGTCCCCCAAGCACCGCCAGGAGTAATCCCTGAGCAAAGAGCCAGGAATAAACCCTGAGCGTCGCAAGGTGTGACCCAAAAAAGAAAAACAAAACCTGACACCTTGTAGACTCTGCATGTAACAGCTACTTCAATTCTCAGGATACACTGCAACAGAAAATCGAGTATTTTTCTAACATGAAACTGTGAAGAGAAGCCTATTTCCTGGAAATCCTTTAATAATAAAAATAATTCAGGGATTAAGAAATGAAGGGCAACATGATCCAAAGAGCTTATCAAAATGACCCCAGATAAGTGCGCATGCATGTTGTGTGTGTATATATGTGTTCATGTTAGGGTTCAAAGAATCCTGCTTTCTTCTCAAGTCATGAAAAAAACTGAAAGTAAACAAAATATAAAAAGGGGATTCAAATTTTCTATTTTTAATGATAAAGGCCAAATCCTCTAGCCTGTCTTTCCTCTGGACCGTTTTCTCTTCAGTTGATACTTTATTGAAATCCTACCTTCACAAACCATGCGGTACATACACATAGGTCTCTCTCATTCTGTTCCATGAAAGAGAAGATGAGTTTTCTGGTCATTTAAAAATCTCTAGTTTGGGGGGAAAAAATTCTCTAGTTTGGGGCCGAAGTGATAGCCCAGCAGGTAGGGGCGTTTGCCTTGCACGCAGCCGGCACATGTCAGCCCGGGTTCAATTCCCGGCATCACATATGGTCCCCGAGCACCGCCAGGAATAATTCCTGAGTGCAGAGCCAGGAGTAACCCCTGAGCATCGCTGGGTATAACCCAAAAAAAGCAAAAAATTAAAAAATTAAAAAATAAAAATCTCTAGTTTCTGGGCCAGAGCAGTAGTACAGTGGGTAGGATGCTTGCTAGCATGCAGCTGACCCAATTTCAATTCTCAGCATCCCATATGGTCCCCCTGAGAACCACCAGGAGTGCAGAAACAGGAATAAGCCCTGATTATTATCAGGCGTGACCCAAACAACCCCCAAAAAAATCTAACTTCTCTATGACTCATTGTTGTCTGAGTATACACTCCCCACCCTGAACTGATCACAGTAACAAGTAGAATGAGACATTCTGATTGGCCTCAACAATCAAAGCCACTGTGAGAGCTGAAGACTAGAGAGCTGTCAGTATACTCACAAGCAGGTGACTATCAGATGAGTTTCCCAAATAGGAATCCAAATAACTTGCTGTAAGGGAAGAGGGGAAATGGAAGTGCATTGACCAAGGAAATGATATATGCTATTCCACAGCAAAAGTGCGGCATCTCTAAGCATGGAGAGCCAAAAAAAAATCAGGGACTATTGCAGGACACCTAAAAGCCTAGGCCTCTGCATCTGCCCTGGATTGCCTCCTGCAGGTCACTTCATAGATAGGGGGTAGTCTAAATGTGGCAGTCTTATCTGACCATGTATTCTGTACTGGCTGTTATAAATATTCTCATGCTACCACAATCATCGTGGGACTAGTTAGATCTTACCAGCATATTTGCCTGGCCACGTTGGATCTCTAAGTAATTAGAACAGAGAGAAATGCTGTTTTGCCTCCAAGCAAGCAAGCATGGCTCCCTGATAACTCAAAGGCAACTAAAATACAAAACTACCGTGAAGTAGACGAGACTCTTGTGAAGGCTTGGAGAAATATTTAACTGGCATTAGTATTAGTCTTTGGTACAGAGACATGCCATCTCAGAAACCCCCTTCTCTACCCTATAAAGGCAATTCCAGGCAGATCTTGGCTTAAGATATTAGGAGAGGTGCTAGGAGAAATTACCTGAGGGCATTTGATCCTTCCTGCCAGGGGAGTTATGTTGGAGGACAGGTTTAGCTATTCTGGGAGTTTTGTTGTTTTGCCCACTCCCTGCTTAATCTATTTAAGTCAAGGTTCATTCTAATGAGACCTCTCTTCTATGTAAACACTGCTAGAGGGTGTGGCAGTTACAGAAGTCACCTTGATTGAATAACTTCTGACTTATACATCTACTAAGACTTCTATGTTTTCTAGATTGGGCACAGCTCCTCTTTATACCCACTGCACCCAGCGTGGGACAGTTAGGATTTACCAGGAGACTACCACCCTGGCTACGCTGAGACTATAGGAAGACTATAGGAAGGATCATACTAGTTTGCTCTAAGTAGGCGAGTGTGACCCTTTCAGGACACGAGAACAAGATACTCAGAATCACCCTGGTGCAGATAATAATAAGGACCTTGTGGGTACCATCTAGATTACATGAAGCTCATGAAGTTAAGATGTATTACTTTATACCAGCCCCTCTCTCCAGTGTTTTACATAAGAGATAATCTTGGTAGAAAAGATTAGACCTTGGCATAACCTTTGTTTATACCTGCAATAGGGTGGGGCACTACACTCTGTTTAGAGTTCTTTGTTGACATGACCCTCCCGGTTGGATTACTTTGGTGTATATAAGGGGCTGACTTGAGGCCCCTTCACCTTCTGACCTTTTGGGCCTTTTAGCTTTCGACTTTTTGGCTCCTGTGGCTTTTGGCTCCTCAGCCTTGCGGCTTTTGGCTTTTGGCTTTTGCTCTTTGGCCTTTTGCTCCATCTTCTGGGTAGGACTCAGCTCGGGTGAGATCCTCTCTCTTTGGTGGGAGACTTAGACTCTTTTGTATGGTCTAAATTCAGACCAGAGCTAGAGTTTGTTCATTATATTGGATTGCTGTGGAAGAGCTTTTGTACTATTAAAAGCCATTTTTTGGAACTGCACTGGACTCGTGAGTTTTCATCTGTTCTCCGGCGTCCTCTGAGGTAGAAGAGAACTTCTGTCCTGACACTGTCGGGGACCCCGGCGGCGTTCCCGACAAAGTTACATTTAGCTTATAGCTTCTCCCAGCTCTGCTAGGAGGCTTTTAATTAGCTATGGGTCCTTGTAAACAACCAGATGGTCTCCTGAAGTTGCTACATTCTATAGAGCTATTTTCCTGTTTTCATCTCTAGATAGCCCAGCCCAGAATGGGCTGGGCTGGGAGTTGGGCTGATTTCTAGCTATAAAATAAGCTGCAAGAAGAAAGAAGCTCTCTCTTTCTCCCCCTTTTGACATTTCGGCTTCCCTTGGTGTTTTGCTTCTCCATCCTCTTCATTCTCTGTTGGGCCTCAACACGTGGTGGCAGCCATCTTGGCCTACACCTGGCTGGGGCCTAGCTGGGAACCCAGAGTCTGGAGGTTTTCCCTGCTCTTGGATTGTATATTGGATCCTGTGATAGTAAAGCCCTTTTTAAAACTGCATCGGATTCCTGAGTCTTCATCCATTCCCTGCCCGGCTTCGGAGGTAGAAGGGAATTCGCTTCCCGGCACTGTCGGGGACCGCCCGGCGCCCCCGACAAGGGACTGGGTTCAAATGCCAACTCTGACCCTCAGTAGCTGTGAAGAACTTCTCTAAGCTTCAGTTGTTTCCTTTCTGTTAATAGTCTAATATATAAAATGGAACTATTAAAAATTCTCTCATATAGGGCACACTGGTTGCATGTAAGGCAAACATTGGGGAGGGCATTTGCCTTGCATGCAGGCAACCTGGGTTTGATCCCTGGAATCCCATATGGTCCCCCAGCACCGCCAGGAGTAATTCCTGAGCACACAGCCAGGAGTAATCCCTAAGCATTGCCAGGTGTGACCCAAAAAGTAAAAATAGGTAGGTAGGTAGATAGAGAGAGAGAAAGAGATAGATAGATAGGTAGGTAGGTAGGTAGACAGACAGACAGACAGACAGACAGACAGACAGACAGACAGACAGACAGACAGACAGACAGACAGACAGACAGACAGACAGACAGACAGACAGACAGACAGACAGACAGACAGACAGACAGACAGACAGACAGACAGACAGACAAAATAAAAGCTCTCTCATAGAGTTGTTGGAAGATTAGATGAAAGCCTCTATGCATGACTTCTGACATGCAGATGATCTGGATAAAAAGTAGCTGTTATGGGGCCAGAACAGTAGTACAGCAGGTAATGAAGACTTGCACGTGGCTGACCTCAGCTTGATCCCTAGCATCCCATATGGTCCCCTGAGACCTGCCAGCAATAATACCTGAGCCAGAAGTAATCCCTGAGCACCACCAGGTGTGACCCAAACATACAAACACACACACACACACACACACACACACACACAGCGGTTATACTGTTATTTGGGTAGGGTTTTTGCCTTGCATGAGTCAACTTGAGTTTAATTCATGGGTTTTGAAGATGGTCCTTCAAGCACCCAAGAGTGATCCTGGATACAGAGCCAGTAGTAAGCCCTGAACACAGCTAGGTATTGCGCACCCCACCCCCAAAGTATCTGTTATTATCACATTGAGTGTCTCTCCCAGGAACACCAAAAGTCTATACACCTCAGAGACCAGTGAGTACTCAGGCAACTTCATAAGCATATGTACGCCTCCCTAAGAACAGGCCTCACCCCAGACACAGCTCTTCACTCCAGTAGCTTTGAGTCTCTAACCCATCCTCAGATACCCAATCTCCAGCCTCTCAATTGCCAAGAAAATTCAGATGCCAAGTTTTAGGCCCCAGGCTGCCAGACCTGCAGAGATATGCTAGCCCTGAAGTTGTGCTCAGGCTGGCACACTCTGAAACAACACAGCAACCAGGACTTACATGGGCGGGAGTGCCAACAGGAGAGTAGGAAACTCACAGCTTCCTGGGCAGATCTGAGAAAATCTGAGCTAAGTAGATTCCTAAAGCATTGGTTGGCATCCTCCAAAGCCTCAGAGACTGACTTCTTCCAGTGTGAACCCTAGAGACTTAGGACGCCTTTCGGGGTAAACGGAAGTGCAAAGTCTCAGTGTCCAGAGATCTCGTGTTGGGTTTGTCACTCACTATCTTCCCAGCAGTGAAAAGCTTTTGTTTATATGGGCTCAGAAGTTGCTGGATCCAGATCTTTTTTCCCATCGTAGGAAGAACCGAGGGAAAAGCAGGTGTTGACAATGCCATACCCACCCTCATCGCCAAGAGGCTGGACTTTGAACTCACACAAAACAGGGTTTGAACCTTGACTCTGCTACTCACTGTGTAACCTTGGCCAAGGAATTTTATATCCTGATCCCCAATTTCCTCATCTCTCAAATAGAAGTAGTGCCACTGAGAGAACTAGATAACACTGGTGAGCTGCTAAACAAAATGCTCCCTCATAACTTACTGGCTCCTTGGATAACACGAGACTCCTTTCCCTGCCCTGGGCTCCCTTCTCTTGCATTTTAGCTCCGTCATGCCTCTATTCTTGCTGTGAACTGAGTGGTCTTGGTGATCTTGGAACAACTCCTTCCCCAAGTAAAGGCACTTGTAATAGAACTAGGTGGTAACAAAGAGCCACACCCACTCAGCCATGTGCATCCAAAACTGTGTGGTGTCTTCTGAAGCTATACTTGCAGGAGTCTGGGGCATCAGGAGATGATACTTACCATTTCACAAAGGATAAGTAGGTGTGGACTGGAGTAAGAACAGTGAGGGAAGAGCAGAAGGGATAGCCTGAGAAAAATGAAGGCAGGGCCATAGAATCCATCATGTGAGAAGTAGCAGGAAACTCCAGATCACTGAGAAATAAATCACCATGCGGCCTAGGGTAGATCCCAGTCATTATTTGCACAAGTACAGAAGAATTGCTGGGATATGCACCAAACTGTTCATAAACTTTGCTGAGGTTATAAATACATAGTAAAGGAGTCTTTCCATTTTTACTTCATATATGTAGGTATACATCAATTTTATACTCTAACACCACAAATTTTAGGCCACGGATGTAGCCGGTGGGTAAATATCCCATGATCATATGGAATGCTTTGCATCTCTGGTTTCCTGGGTTCAATTTTCTTTTTAAAAATGTCTGTTTTGGATATGATGGATAGAGCAAGTTGGAATGGGGCAACAATAAAACAGAAATACTGGGGCAGGAACAATAGCACAGCAGGTAGGGCATTTGCCTTATATGCCACTGGCCTGGATTCTACCCCCCAGATCCCATATGGTTCCCTGAGCACTGCCAGGAGTTGTTCCTGAGTGCATGGCCAGAAGTAACCCCTGAGCAACGCTGGGAGTGACCCAAAAAAAGCAAAAAAAAAAAAAAACAAAAAATCAGAAGTACCTATTGAACAGCAACCGTAGATGACTGGTCCTAGACAGTGGCAAGAAAGAAGAGAGGAAAGTGGGGAGAGGAGATAAGGAAAAGATAAGAGCATCAGGGCTGGAGCGATAGCCCAGTGGGTAGGGCGTTTGCCTTGCACGCGGCCCGTCTGTGCCGCCGGGTTCGATCCCGGCATCCCCATATGGTCCCCGTGCACCGCCAGGGAGTAACTCCTGAGTGCAGAGCCAGGAGAAACCCCTGAGCATCGCGGGTGTGACCAAAATAAAAAAAAGCAAAAAAAAAAAAAAAGATAAGAGCATCAAGACGGCAGAGCTGGGCTGAAGTTATAGTACAGAGGTAAGGTGCTATAAATAAATTTAGGATTATATTAAACTTCTGGGCACAGGGAGGCTCTTCCTTGCTCTCCCTGTGCCCAGCCGTTCATGAGGCAGTCGGGAGGCATAGTGGGTTCCAGCCTTGGCCCACCACCCCGGCAGAACCTCACAACAAGCCAGACGACCCCCACCCACTCCATGGGCGCCGTCATTTTCCACATTGGACTTCCCTCTCATCAGAACTCCACCCAGCCGACCAGCCCATCACAGCCCGGCTCGCGGCGGCTGCTGCGCCGCGGTTCATCAATAAAGGCTTTATTTGGAGGTGTTTATAGAGTATGCCTCCTGCACTGCAAGCCTAGCAAGCTGCTCGTGTTGTATTTGATATGCCAAATGCCAGTAACAATTATATTAGATCATTCTCATGACCTAATATAATGGTTTGAGGCTCTTTATGTTCCTGTCCCAAGCCGATGCCCTTGGCTCTACAGCATGTGACAGGACATATTGAGATATTACTGGTGCCCGCTCTAGCAAATAGATGATTAACGGGAAGATCGTGATCGTGATTAAACTTCTGGATAATAACTTGATATTAGTCCCATTGATTTATAAACTAAATTTATAATTTTAATAAAATTAAAAATATAAAAACCAGATTTTTATCATCTGATTTTGATTCCTTATACCCCAGATGGTCTCCCAAATCCTGCAGAGGAATTCCTGAGTGCAGAGCCAGGAGTAAGCCCTGAGCACTGCTGTATGTGACATGTGACCCGCTCACCCACAGGAAAAAAAAAAGTTGGCGTGGCTATGTGGAAGGAGGAACCTTTACTGAAACAGAGACCACAAAGGAAAACAGAAAGGCAAGAGAGATGCAGAAAAAGCAGACTTTCCCATATGGGCACAAAGATATATACGGGATATCCAAGTGGAGCTGCCCAGCTGGGAACCTAAACATAAGTCTGATACTTTTTTTTTCTTTTTGGGTCACACCCGGCAATGCTCAGGGGCTACTCCTGGCTATTCTCTCAGGAATTACTCCTGGCGGTGCTTGGGGGACCATATGGGATGCCGGGCATCGAACCCAGACCGGCATGGGCAGGCCGCGTGCCAGGCAAACGCCCTACCCTCTGTGCTATCGCTCCGGCCCCACAAGTCTGATACTTAAGAGAGACAACGCAGGGATATGAATCTGAAAAATAGCAATATGCAAATCATTAAAACCACCAGAACAGATGATGTCTATCTACTCCTTGTAACAGAATAATGTGGGAGAAAGAGAGAGGGCTCTGGGTGGACAGCACCCTTGAAATCAGGTGACAAAAGAAAAATGAATGAAGATGTTGAAGAAGGTAAGCAAGGGGAATAGGAAGAAGACTGAAGACTAGGAGATCATGTTGTCTTGGAGAAAAATATTCATCAAGACAAATACTCAAAGTAATTTTGACAGACCCACCAAGTCCTCTGGGTTCTGGGGGATGAGTCACTGAGACAGTCCTATCACAGAAGATGGCAGTGGAGCCTGCATTCTTTTCTTTTGTTTGTTTGTTTGTTTGTTTGTTTGTTTGTTTGGGGCCACACCTAGTGGTGCTCAGGGCTTATTCCTGGCTCTCTGGTCAGGGATTACTGCTGGTAATGCTTAGTGGACTATACAATGCCAGGGATTGAGTTGGGGTTAGCCACATGCAAAGCAAATGCCTTACCCCTGAACTGTCTCTCTGGCTCTTGGAATTTTCGTTTTATGATTATGCCCAAGATGACCTTTGTCCTTGACTTTCTGGTCTCAATGTTGCAGGACCAAAACTTGTTACCATAATCTCTCAGACAGGGTATGGTACATTATGAGTTCTAGAAAGTCTTCTCAAACAGAGAAGGGGTTTTTAAAACACCAGGACAGCAAGCACACACCTGAGCATCCTGGGAAAGGCCTGGCCCTAAAGCAGCCCTAACTTTCTCTTTGACAATTTCCATTTCTGACTTCCTGACATAAGACAGTGGCAGGCAGTCTGCAGGGTTTGGGTGTTGTTAGAATGACATCTCTTTATGCAATCAAATCACTAACATCCCCATGATTAGAACCATGCTGCCCCAACAATAAACTTAATCAAATTTCAAAACATTAACAAGACTTGAAAAAAAATCTGGCTTTCTGGGTGGGTGACTGAAAGGATCCTAAAGACATGGTGAAGGAATATTGGCACTTTGGTGCTAAGTGTGGTGTGGTAACATCATACCACACCACAGTTTTGATATGGTAACATCAAAACTTATAAACATTTACACGTTCCTAAATTAACACTATCTCAATCAATAAAGTTTGCAATATATTCTGACTTTCTGAAATGCACAGCCGAAGATTGGTGACTAAGTACAGTTTCAAATCCCCACTTAAGTGTTGTACAACTGCGGGCAAATTACCTAGCCTTTCTGAGTACTGCTTTTCTGTGCCATAAAATATGGATGATAATAGTATCTACTTTCTAAGATTGATATGAATATTAAACAAATGAATATTTTAAAGCATACTGAACAGCACCTGGAGCATAAAAAAATAAGACATGTGATAGTTAAGTTAAATAATAATCCACACAGGCATGTGCTGACTCACCATTTCTGCTGTCTTCCAGGCTACTAGCCTCACCTTCCACATAGGCTTCTCCTGCAGTTGCAGGCACCGAATTATGCTAGAAAAATGGATAAATTCGCCCACCTTGTATCAGGTAGGGAAAGAGAAACACAAGTCTTTGCATAGCTGTCACATAAGAGGAGTGAGGAGAATGTTCTTTCTCATTTATAAAAAAAAAATAATTTAAAAAAACCACTGTTTTCTCACTCAGCATCAGCATAGTGTGGCCAGTGAACACTCTGCTCTGTAGGTGGGGTGAGGTTTGTTCCACCCAAATCAACCCATGAATAAAGCAGTGAACAGGTCCCCAGAGGGAGATCTAGGAATGATATTGTTTAAAAAAATGGGAAGATCTTCACTACATATCTTACACGATGATAAGTTAGTTCTGTGCTACACACTCTGGAGATATAATCCTCAAAGTCACAATTTCTGCCCTGTAAGGAGCTCACAGTCTAGAGGAAGAACAGAGAGAGAGAGACTGAGAGAGAGGAGAAGGGGAGGAGAGATAGAGAGAGAGAGAATAGAGAGAGAGAGAGAGAGAGAGAGAGAGAGAGGCAAAGTGCCTGCCATAGAGGCAGGCTGGCAGGGTAGGGAATCACGGGACACTGGTGGTGGGAAACGGGCACTGGTGGAGAGATGGGTGCTGGAACACTGTATGACTGAAACACAAACATGAACATCTTTGTAGTTGTATATCTCACGGTATAATAAAAAATGTTTTAAAAAAAGAGTGGCAGCTAGAGCAAAATGATTAGGCAGGCCAAGGCCAAAGAAAATAAGCAACTAGTAATTAATGCTGACCTTTACCTCAAACAAAATGATTTCAGTCATCATGGGAGAGCCTGGGTCACTTGTTTAGTAAGTGGTGGTTAAAAGCTGAAATGATGATAATAAGTTATTCTTTTAAAAGGCTATATTTTACCATAAAATATACATCCAGGTTCTTAAAATATGCATTCAGGAATGAGCCTTCAGAAATTTGTAGTAAAGGAATATAAAAAAAGTAAAGATTTACAAAGGTTGTATTATAATTAGCCTTATAGTACACCCTTGTAAATAAATAATTTGAAATAACTATGGTTATAGTTTAAAATGGCTAAGTTAAATACAACATATTCCTATAATGGAAATGTTAACTCAGTGATTAAAATCATGTTTGGGAAAGAAAACTTACCCACAGAGAAAAAGTGTCAGTCGTTACGAAAGAGAACATTCAAAAACAGACTCAATGTCTAAATGAATTGTGTTCAATGTTCACAGACATAAATCACAAAGACATAAACCAACATATTAGCATTGGCTATAACCTCTAAAAGTGTAATTGTGGCTGCTGAAAACCAATTTATTTGTGCTCATTGATTTTTCTACTACTACATTAAATTAATTTTTTAATAGTAAAAAAAATTTAGAGCTTACCAGTGAGGACGGAAGAAAGGAATTAATTTTGAGGGGAATATGGTTAGACTGGAGAGGTGGAGGAAGATTAATTTTGTTTATGGGTGACAGGAAAAGGAGAAAGGCTGAGCGTGTCAATGAAGGGCCCGGCCCTGAGAGGTACAGTGACGCCTTGGGCTCCGGGCGGGCAGGGCCTGGGGACAGGGGTGAGGATGGCCGGACCCTCACAGATGCCTGCGCACCTGCCACTCGGGAGGAGAGCAGGGAGAAGATTAAGGGGATGCAAGAGAGTGGAAGAGGTTTACAACAGCTGCTCCGCGGCATTAGGAAGTCAATTAGCAATAAATGAAGGGATTGTGGAGAAGATCCTAGGGAGGGCCCAGCTGCCGCTAAGGAACAGGACTTGATCCTGCAGCTGGTTAATTTATTAGCTGCAACAAGAGGAAATGTGTGGTCTGGATCTATCCAATGAACATCCAAATTATGGCCAAAAAAAAGTGACTTAGAATCACTATAACTACCAATGACCATACTAATGGAATATAATATTCATATTAATGAATATAAGCCCTGTTCAGTTCTTCTGGTTTGGTCTCATGTAGTCGTATAGTTTTTTTTTTTTTGCTTTTTTGGGTCACACCCAGTGATGCTCAGGGGTTTTACCTGGCTCTGCACTCAGGAATTACTCGTGGCGGTGCTCGGGGGACCATATGGGATGCTGGGGGATCAAACACAGGCCGGCAAGGGCTGGCCGTGCAAGGCAAACAAACGCCCTACCTGCTGAACTATCGCTCCGGCCCCTGTAGTTGTATAGTTTTACTGTAACCACTAGTTTCAAAAACAAAGGAGTGTATATTATAAAATGAAAATATGTCTAAGGAAGTGGTACTTTATCAGCCAGAAAAGACGAAGCATTAAAATACCACATTCATGTTGAACTGAAATAAGAAGCAAGCTCTTTCTATGGCTGCGCATGCTCGTTTGCCTCCCAGATTAGTGAATGTGGAAGTTTTCCAAATGTCCATGGCTTTGCAGGTAGGTGATTACAAAGTATTCCCCTCTCGTTAGAAAATGGTATCAGGTTTTCCTGTATGGCCAGTATCATTGCTATAATTCACCTTAAAAGCGATGATCAGAAAATTCAAGATTGCTAGAGACCAAGCAGAATCCTTGATAATCTAGTTCAAGCAGAATCATTTCCTAAACTGAAAGACCTTACCATCTGTTAACCATTTACTAAATGCATATTATTTGCTGAGCCCTTTTATTTTGTATACAAGACAACACTTCTGCAAATTAAAACCACAAGGAGAAGGCCAGAAGAATGGACCAAGCACATGCCTTGCATGCAGGACGCCCTGAATCTACCCCCATACCAGATGACTTCCCAAGACACTGCTGGAAGTGACCCCAGAGGACACAGCCAGGAGCAGCCCTGAGCACTGAGATCCCACTTCACATCCATTAGGAAGCATAATACTTTTTAAATGAAAAATAACAAATGTTGGTGAGGGTATAGAGAAATTGGAACTCTAGTGAGAATGTAAAATAGCACAACTGAAGTGGAAAATATCTAGTACTTCAAAAGACTGATAAAAAATTAACACATAATTCAGGGATTCATAATTCACACAAATATCTAGAAATATCTTCTGGGAATATATTCAAAAGAATTGAAATCAGGAAGTTGAACATATATTTGTATACCAATGTTCACAGCAGCACAGCTCAAAAGTATCCAGAACCCAGAGACCCACCGATGGATAAATGATAAACAAAATGTGTCCTCTATATACACTGGCCTATTTAGTCAGCCTGAAAATAATGACCTTCTGATACCTGCTGGTACATGCCACAACATTGGTGAATCTCAACACTACTGTGCTAAGGTCAATAAGCTAGATAAAAAAAAGGCAAGTAATATATGATTTCACTTACATGATGTAAGAAAACAGGTACATTCAGAAAGACAAATAGTAGACTAGTGGTTATGAAACACTGGAGAAAGAACAGAAGAGAGTTATTCAATTTGAGATGGTGAATAAATTCTGGAGATAAATAGTTCTGGGATGTATACTAATGTAGAATGTAGTTTAATGACATTGAGGTGATAGTTAAAATGGAAACTTCTGTGTTAGATCACAATATTTTATCATTATAAAAATGGGAAATACGCTGCACATAGCAAAATCTGAGTGAAAGATTAATTTCAAAGCTCACCACTACGCTGGAGTGATAGCACCACAGGGAGGGTGTTTGCCTTGCAAAAGGAGCAACCCGGGTTCAATCTCCAGCAACCCATATGGTCCCCTAGCACCACCATGAGTAATTCATGAGCAAGGAGCCAGGAGTAACCCCTGAGTATTGCTGGGTATGACCAAAAAAGCAAACACACACAAGCAAACTAACAAAAACAGCTCACCACTCACTCACTCTTCAAGCCCATGTTCTCTCTTGAACACAATCCCACTTGCTTGTCTCTGTGTTTCTTTGCTTATTACCACTCTAGAGAAGCCTGTGTTCTTTCTTGAACACACACTTCTCCTTTCTCTCCCCCTCACATAAGTTTCAATTAAAACTGTCTTATTTTACCAAAAGGGGGAAAAAGTTGACCACTGTTTATCTTTGCTTGTTTTCTTCTTTGGTAAAGCAAGATAGCTTATTTCCCACCTTTACTTCAATGAACTTTCGAGCAAGGAAAGGTGTTTTGAATGGGAAGGCAGCCCCTCCACGGGATGATGACATAGGTAATATGTGTGTCATCAGGCACTAATTTGGTCAATGTGTCTATATTTTCTTCAAATCACATATAGAGTTTATTTTTGAATACTATACTGAATAAACGTAGTCTCAACAGCAAAATACTTTTCATATTTAGCAAAATACTTTTCATACTCTCAGGGGGCAGGCTGATTTTGAATCTTTTTTTTTTTTGCTTTTTTTTTTTTTGGTCACACCCGGCAATGCTCAGAGGTTACTCCTGACTCTGCACTCAGGAATTACTCCCTGGCGGTGCTCAGGGGACCATATGGGGTGCCAGGGATCAAACTTGGGCCGGCATGAGCCAGCCGCGTGCAAGGCAAATGCCCTACCCACTGGACCATCACTCCGGCCCCAATTTTGAATCTTTTTATTGACCATTATTTACTGTGCTAGCAATAACCATTTTTTTCAATTTTAATAGTTTTTTTTTGCCATTGTGACACACCAGGCAATACTCAGGAATTACTCCTGATGGTGCACAGGGGACAATATGGGATGCCAAGCATCGAACCAAGGTTAGCTGTATGCAAAGTAAGTACCCTACCTGCTGTGCTATCTCTTCAGCCCCAGCAATAACCTTCTATTTACTAGAATATATTGATGATATAATCCTGCTTCTTAATCAATTCAACAAACACAGTTGAGCTTTCAGGATGTGTTGAGCCTGTGCCAGGGGTTCACAAACCCTTGCCCTTTGATTAGGGTGATTCTGACTGAACAATCTCTCACCCTTTTCTATCATCACTTCACATACTCCTTCCCCAGGGTAACCATTACTGCTAATTTGGAGTATATGCTTCCTAACCTTTTTCAACGCATACCTAATACGGTGCTTTTACAACATAGCTATAAAAATCATTTGGGGGGAGGGGAGCTACAGCGGGTGGCACTGAGTACTGCCCATACTCTTTGCAGGGATCCCTCCTGCTGGCGCTCAAGGGACCATATGGGCTGCAAGGGTTTGAAGTAGCATCAGAGCTGCATCTGCATGCAAGCACCTGAACCTTCGTACTAACTCTCCAGCTCTAGTACATGTTTTAACATGTGAGAAAGTTGCAGGATTTTGGAGGCGGTTGGGGAGGAGGGCACTCCTTTACTCAGAATTCACTCTTACAGTGTTGGCAGGGGCTGGAGGCATATGTGGAGCCAGGGGTTCTAACTGGGGTTACTGTCAGGCTAAACAGGCACCTTAATGCCTGTGTTTTCTCTCTAGCCTGTCAATAACTTGTTTTGACAGAGTACTTCAAAGTAAAAAATACCACATTGTTTATTTACCCATCCCTACTTTGATGTATATTTTAAGTGCCTATGATTTCCATACAATTACAAAAAAATTATATAATAAAAGTACTTGAATATTTATCTTTGTAAACTCCTGTATCTTTGAAGGAAAAATACACAAAAGTGAAGTTGCTTTTTTACTTAAGCTATTTAATATTATATGATCTACATGAACCACCTTAAATCTTTCCTGGAACAAAGCATTAGCATGGAGGGTAGGGATTTCTCTTTCTCAAGACAAAACACTGAAAAGAGGGAACTTGTGTGTCTTTTCACAAAGCCCACAGGAACTGGAAGTGGGAGGGGAATGTTCCTAGGGGTGGGGCAGGTGCAGATTTGTGTTCTTCATGCTCCTTTGCAGTCCTCCTTTGCGAGAGACTCACAGACATGGGGCAGAGCTGCTACTGGCTCTCCCTGTGCCCAGCCGCTCATGAGGCGCCTGGGAGAGATGGTGGGATCTAGCCTTGGCCTGCCACGAAAGCAGAGCTTCGCAACAAGTCAGACGACCCCCCACTCCTATGGAGATCCACCCTGCAGCACTCTTTTTTAAATCAGGCCCAGGTATGCTGATCCAGAGACTCACAGACATGGGGCAGAGCTGCTACTGGCTCTCCCTGTGCCCAGCCGCTCATGAGGCACCTGGGATGATGGCGGGTTCTAGTCCTGGCCCGCCTCCCTGCAGAGCCTCGCAACAAGCCAGATGACCCCCACTCCATAAGGGCCTCCATTTTCCACATCCGGACTTCCCTCTCGTCAGAACTCCACCCAGCAGACCAGCCTATCACAGCCCAGCTCACGAGGCTGCTCATTATTTATTGATGAACCACAAGCAGCGGTGCTGTTCATCAATAAATGCTGGATTTAGAGATGACTACAGGAGTATGCTACCCGCACAGCAGAGCCTGGCAAGCTACCCGTGTCGTATTTGATATGCCAGATACCAGTAACAATTATAGACCTCATTCCCATGACCTGATGGAATGGTTTGAGGCTCTATATGTTCCTGGAACAAGCAGGTGCTCTTGGGCTCTACTAACATGAGACAGGACATATGGAGATGTTACTGGTGCCCGCTAGAGCAAATTGATGATGAACGGGAAGACAGTGATACAGTGATGCTCCTTTGCATCGCTCTTCTTATTTAGACAATAGGAAACAGGTTTTGGACAACTGTCCCTGACTTGAACTGAGTTTAAACGAAAGAACAACATTCTCACTGATGCGGCTACCCAGCAACAAAACAGCTGAGACAGTTTGCCACCTCTGGAAATGTTCAAAGCCCAGGAAGGTTTGTGAGAGGCCACCCAGTGTGTCTGGCTTAACACTAGCACACCTAGTGTTGAGAAACCTGGGTTTGAGTCCTGATTCTGATACTTAACTGGGAAATCTATAACAAATCACTCAGCTTTTTTGTACCTTTCTTCATCAGAACCTATCTTGGGCCAGAGCAATAGCAGCACAGTGAATAGGGTGCTTGCTCTTCACTTGGCGGACCTGGGTTCAATTCCTGGCTCCACACACAGTCCCTGAGCTTTGCCAGGAGTGATTCCTGAGCCAGGAGTAAGCCCTGGCAGGAGGACCACTGGGTGTGAATAAAAAAAAAACAAATAAAAATAAACCAGAAAATAAACTAAGACTAGAAAGAAAGCAAACTTTCCTTCTTTCCCTCCTTCCACCCTTCATCCCTTCCTCTTGCCTCCTCCTTCTTACCTTCCTCCCTTCCTCCCTTCCTTCCTTTTACTCTTTCTTTCTTTTTTGGGCCTCTCAGGCAGTGTTTGGTGGGTTCAGGGCTTGATCCATGACTGGATACTCAGTGATGCCCGTGGAGGAACCAGGGTTACCCCAGCAGACAGCCATGCAGGGCCATGCGGTACCAGGTGTCCTAGCCTGCTTCTCACAGGCAAGGGAACAACATCCCTTTGAGGTGTTCCCCCACCCTCAGAAGTAAGCTTTAAAAAAATTCCCATAGAAGTTAAATCATTTAAGATGAGGTCAAGAGAAGCAGTGATCAAATGTTTTGGCTCCCACCCCCTCAGCCCTCAAGATTAGGTGAATTCTGGGATTGTTTTGCGGGATTGGGAGGTAGGAAGGTGGGAAGCAGGGAGAGGAAACTAGTACTGTGACAGACAAGAGCAGTGATAGGAGAGATCATTGTGAGAGAGAAGTCAAAGTACCTCAGGAAATTCTCCAGAGAAGGCAGGAAATCCAGCACATCAAAATGGATAGATATTTGTGTATTGATTTTCTTTTTTTTTTTTTTTTTTTTTTTTGGTTTTTTGGACCACACCTGGCGATGCTCAGGGGTTTCTCCTGGCTCTGCACTCAGGAATTACTCCTGGCGTTGCTTGTGGGACCATATGGGATGCCAGGGATCATACCCAGGACTGCATGGGCCGGCCGTGTGCAAGGCGAACGCCCTACCCGCTGGACTATCGCTCCGGCCCCTGAGTATTGATTTTCTATCCTGCTACTTTGTATTAGCTTATTGTATTTGAGTTTTTTTTTTCTCAAGGGGTGTGTCTGTAGGGTTATCTATGTATAAAATAATGTCATCTGCAAATAGTGAGAGTTAACTTCTTTTCAATTTGGATCCTTTTTCTTGTCTAACTGACTGTTGTGAAGTTGAAAAAAGAACTCTTTAATAAATCATGTTGGGAAAACTGATAGCCACATGTAAAAAATGAAACTGGGTCCTATCTTCCACAATCCACACATAGGATTACAGAAAATTTAAAAGGTTTTACATGCAAAAGAAACTTGGGATAAAAATAAACAGTGGGTAGGGCACTTGTCCTGCTGAAAGTTGGCAGAGGTCCGGTCACTAGCGCCTTTACAGTCCCTGAAGACTGTCAGTCACGGCTCAAATACACACCATATATAGGAATGGGTTAAAATCCAAGATACACAAAGCTCAACAATAACAAAAATCAGTAACCCTATCAAAAAATGGGGAGAAGTGATGAACAGATACTTCCCTGAGAAAGGACATATGAACGGCCAGCAAGCACATTAAAACATGTTCATCACTTCTTAACAGGGACTTGCAGATCAAAATGACATTGAAATATCATCTTACACCGGAGAAAATGGCATCTATCAAACAGACTGAAAATAACCAGGGTTGGCAGGGATAAGGCAGAAAAAGGAATCCTCATTTGATTTTGGTGGGAATGTCATCTGTTTTGGTCTTTATGGAAAACAGTATGGAGATTCCTCTAGTAAGTAAGAATAAAGCTCCTATATGACCCAGAAATTCCATTTCCTGGCATCAAACAAAAAAACATCAAGAACTCAAAAGATAAATCGCACCTATGTTCATTGCAACCTTTAGTACAAGAGCCAGGATATGAAAACAACCCAAATGTTCAATGACAGAAACACAACACACACACACACACACACACACACACACACACACACACACTGGAATATTATGCAGTTGTAAAAAATGACATTCATTTTCTGAAATTTGTGTGGAACTGAAGAATTTGATGTTAAGTTAAATAAATCAAAGAAGGACAAATGCCAGATAACCGATAACCTTGCTGTTGAACAGGGGAAACAAACCAAGGAAATTGCTAAAGGATGACAAACCCTGACCTTGGCTACAAAACTGAGATGACAGCAGGATTGAAGGTGGGGAGAATGAAGAGGAAGACTAGAAGTGACTGAAGAATTCTAAGCATTTTGGTGGGTGGTAAGATGCTGTAACTGTACATCAAAACCACAAACATTATCACTGTGTACATAATGAGGAAAAGTACAATTAAATATAGAAGGTATTTTTAAATGCACCTTTAAGATGAAATTTATTATACCACTTCTTACTAAAGTACAGATGCCACGAGTCACACAGTCCTGGGTAGTGTTTACAAACTATTACAATTCTTGGGTTAATGTGACTAAGTCTCCTTTTTTTCCCGTTATAAAACTTGCTATTTATTTTTTAATTTTATTACATCACTTCTAGACACACAACTGCAAGATGCTCATGCTCGAGCCTTGGTTCCACAGTGTTCCAACACCCATCCCTCCACCCCAACCCATCTCCCATCACCAAAGTCCCCACCTTCCTCCCCCTCCCGCACCCCAACCACATGGCAGGTTCTGTACATCTTTGCTCTTCTCTCCATCTCTCCCTCCCGCCCACCCTTCCCACACATCGTAGAACGTAGTACATTAAAGGACACAACTGTTTCCACTAGTTTGATGAATGTGACTAAGTCTCTTAAGATGACAAAAAATACAGGGCAGAGAGTTCAATGGACTAAGCACATGCTTTGCATCTGGGAGGCCCAGATTCCATCCTAGCACCCTTGTACCATGCCCCCACCCCAGCCCCAAATATGAAATCAAAATTGCATCTCAAGGAATAACCACGGGCTTGCACCACCCATCAATGTTGTCCACCAACACATCCTTGGTGACTTCCTAGTTTTTCCTTAGGCCCCAAATGAACACAACCAACACACTTCTTAAAGGTATTGGGTGTGAGCAAAGGCAACAACAGATGAAAGAAAAAAAAGCTCGACGGAGTGAACAACTTATGCCCACCTGCAGACTTATGCCCACTCTACTTTTTAGGGTCCAGATCCTAGAAGGGTCCAGGCCCCACGTCAGCCACTGGAAGCACGGGGGTGTGGCTGCGCAGGTGCTCATGGGAAGGGGGCGGGTCCGACACCCCAGCAGCTGCAGGGCCCTGATTGAAAGTTGATAAATGGTTCGGGGTTTCACGCTCCCAATGTCACTGCAATCGAACGGGCAAATATTTACCTTGGAATCCGAGTGACTGAAAATATTTGGTTGGAGCCAGATGCGTCGCGTGTCTCTCCCTGAAATATTAGCTAAAGGAGTGATTTAGGAAAATAAAATGGAGGGTGGGGCGCCTTCCTGGCTGGGCTGTTTGCTTTCCTGGGGCTTTGCACCGAGTTAAGTTTCTACACTCCCAGAGGGAACGTGAACAGCTGGGAGGCAGGCCAGACTGGGAGAGAAGGTCTGTTTTGGTTCGGGGTGGATTGTTTTACATAAATCAGACTTGTGGAAATACAGAACTTCCTTAAAAGCTCGTAGGAAGGCTCTCAAAACAATTGACACTGGAGAAGAAAACTACTGGTTTATTGCATCTTTTAGTTCTTGAGCTCACCAAAAGACAAATATGATCGTGCTCATCTACAACTCTTAGAAACACAGCTTGTTGGTGGAGGATGGTTGGCATTTGAGGGCTACATAGTGTTGGAACCTTGTATGCAGAAAACCTAGCATGGCCACAATTATAAATCATGGTACTGAAATTTAAAAGAAAAAATTAAAAAGAGGGGCCGAAGGGATAGCACAGTGAGTAGGGCGTTTGACTTGCACGCCACCGACCCTGGTTCTATCAGGCATCCCATATGGTCCCTGCAGCACTGCCAGGAGTAATTCTTGAGTTCAAAGCCAGGAGTAACCCCTGAGTATTGTGAGCCCAAAAAAAGTGCGACCCTAAAAAGAAAAAAGAAAGAGAGAGGAAGGAAGGAAGGAAGGAAGGAAGGAAGGAAGGAAGGAAGGAAGGAAGGAAGGGAGGGAGGGAGGGAGGGAGGGAGGGAGGGAGGGAGGGAGGGAGGGAGGGAGGGAGGGAGGGAGGGAGGGAAGGAAGGAAGGAAGGAAGGAAGGAAGGAAGGGAGGGAAGGAGGGAGTAAGAGAGAGAGAGAGAGAGAGAGAGAGAGAGAGAGAAAGCAAGCAAGCAAGCAAGCAGTTCAGTCCTTTCTGCAGGGCAATTGATCCACACGGTGGAAGAGGAGGGTAGAAAGAAAGAAGTAGGGCACACACTCTGGTGGAGAGTGTGGCACTGGAACACTGTATGGATTAATAGTATCATAAATTACAGTGCCTAAAATAAACATTTAAAAATTAGTCCACCAATAAAAAGGGGTAAAAGGGGTAAGGGTATAAACGATTCAGTGGTCCTATTTGTAGAACACCTCACACATCAGCCTTCTTGCTGCATCTCCCCTTCTGGGCCACGTGCTCCCAGCCAATACACCCCAGCCCTGCACATACCTTCCACATTTTTCTCTGTCTCTCTGCCTTTATCTAAGACGTCCTTCGTCCTCTGCCAGATAACTCTTTGCTAAAGACTTAAAGCCTGGGCTGGAGAGATAGTACAGTGGGTAGGGCACTTGCTTTGCATGAAGCCAACCTGGATTCAATCTCCAGCACCACATATAGTCCCTTGCACACTGCCAGGAGTGATTCCTGAGCACAGAGTCAGGAGCAATCCCTTAACACATTTGGGTGTGGTCCAAATCTCTCTCCACCCACCAAAACAAACACTGCCAACTTCCATTTAAAGAGAAGCAGTAATCAGTGAGAATTAAGTTTTAGTGGGTACTCAAATACAGAAAATAATAAACATCAACTAAATGTAAGCCATTATTTTCAGGGGGCCAGGGAAACCACAGGTAGTTGTACTTGCCTTGCACAAGGCAAACCTGGGTTCTATCTCCAACATCCCACATGGTTCCCTGAGACTGCCAAAAGTGTTTCCTGAGTGTAGAACCAGGAACAACCCCTGAGCACCAACAAGCATGGCCCAAAATTCAAATAATAGTAATAATAATTTAATAGTAATGGCAGAAATAATAAATGTTCATTGACTGAATAAATTGTGAACCAGTAAAACTTATGAAAACATACTGTTTTGTTAGACTGAGGCTCTAAACATGCAGTAAAAACACATATACAGAAAATGGAAGCTACTGTATATGTGTAGACATGTTTAAAGTTAAAAAGCCACAGGCACCTTACAGTTTTGAATGGGTAGTCGGCATCATATTTTACATTTTTTGGTTACTTTTTTAAGCTGCACACACCCATCAGTGCCCACGGGAAGCTCCTAGCATGGCACTTGCTCTCAGGGGCACTGGGGATAAATTCCAGGCACCAGCATGTAAAGCAAACACTCTTCTCATCTGTCATCAGATTTCAATCTCAGCATTGTGAAATTCTGTATTCCTTCTATTGCAATAAGTATCTTCATATACTGAATACTTTTTTTTTTCTTTTGGGCTATACCTGGCCATGCTCAGAGGTGACTCCTGGCTCTGCACTGAGGAATTACTCCTGGCCGTGCTCAGGGGGGACCATATGGGATGCCAGGGATTGAAACTGGGTTGACTGAATGCAAGGCAAATGCCCTGCCTACTGTTCTATTGCTCCGGCTCCTTGAGTACATTTTAAGTAAATGCTAAATTAGAAAAAAAAATGACTTTGTTATCAACCTACCCAGAAATGATACATAAATACATTTCAAATTTGTGGCAAAGTGCTGCAGTAGACTACCTCAAGCATTTTAATGGGTAAATGAGTCTATTTTCAACATGTCCTAAGAAGTCAGTCAATGTTAATGAATGAAGGCAATAGCTGCTCTTTCATGTGATGGAATAAAATCTTCCTATAGAAATAAGTTTTCTGTGTCTTCAGGAAAAGTACTGAGTGTGAATATGGTGCTACACCTAATCTTCACCTTGCTAATGAGAAAGTACAATGTGGAGGCCAGAAGACCATGGATTGAAGGCGTGTTCTGATCCCCAAACACCACCAAATTATCCAAAATGGAGACATTGCAGATACAGCACAGATAAAGAAATCCACCCAAATTGCACCCTGTGTACTCCGTTCTTGAGAAATCACTATCAACATTTTGGTATTTGTTCTTCCATACTTTTTTTCTACACAATCCAATACTTATCAGAATGGATCATACTTTCATATTACTTAGTGACAAACTTCTAACACTAGCCTATATGGATATGCTGGTGTCTATGGTAATAGCACCCAGTTTAAACAATGCCCCAGTAAGCATCTTGTATGCAGATCCTTACGTTCATGACACTGCTCCCAGGCAGGCCAGATGCTATTTTCACAACCTACAGAGTAAGAGCTTTGGTTCAGGGCTCCCTGGGATGAACCCAGAGTCATGGAAGAGCCTGGCAAGCTACCTGTGGTGCATTTGATATGCCAAAAACAGTAACAAGAATAAACCTTATTCCCAACAAATGGAGATGTTACTGGCGCCTGCTCGAACAAATCGATGAACAACAGGAACACAAGTGACAAGTGACTATTTATTTAAATTTATTTTTGCTAATAAAGCTAAATGGGAAGGAGAGGAAAATACTAATCAATAGAAGTTTCAAGGCAGTTTAGATAAAAACCATACTTGGGAATGGCAGATGGAATCACAGCATACCCAAATCCAAGAAAATTTCTCAGGAACTTGGAAAATCTCCAGCTGGGCCCCTCTCTTAGCAGACAAGCACAGACCAAGTTTATCTTTGAAAGTGGAGCCATTTGTCTTGCATACCTAAGATCCCTCTAGACCACGCTGGTCTGGAGGGTGTTATCATATCACCATGTGTAAAGTGCGTCAAGGAAAGGCATTAACATCTGTGAATTGCAAAGACCACTGGGTAGAGGTATTTAAGAAATACCATGCGCAGAGGAGAGGGGATGCATCTGAAGTCAACGTAATGGGAAGGAGAGTGGACTTGTTGGATGACTTCTCATGGTCTGGTGCAGTCCTCTGAGCCGACCAGCTCTCCGGCCTCTGCAATTCTTTCCTTCCTGGCTTGGAGGAGTGGCTCTGACAAATCACTTCAGATGGCAGCTCTGCTTTGTTCCTGCCTGGTGGTTTCCAAGCTTGCCCAGCTGCGGGAGGCGCAAAAAAAGAGAAACTACTTCCTACTCAGTGGGATTCAACTCGTTAGTGCCTGTGAGGAGATAATGCCTTGACAAATAAACTATTTAAAAATAATTTATTAAAGCACCATGGTTTGCAAAGTTATGTATAGTTGGGTTTCAGACAAACTATGTTCCCACAACAGGCCCACTACCAGTGATTCTTCCCTCCACCAGGATTCCCAGGTTCTCTGCCATCCCAGCCTGCCACCTTAGCAGACACTTTTTAAAGTTGGTTGTTGAAGTGTAGATCTCTTGTTTTCAGTGCTGTTGACTCAGAGGTTTAGATATTTAGCAAAACACTCCTTTCCTCCACCACTGTATTTGGATACCCTTGACCCCTGCTCCCTGATGCTTCCCTTCTAGTTCTCCCTCACACCCCACTCCCTGGAATTCTTTCCTTCTTTGCCCTTCAACTCCCAATACTCTGGGGCCGAGGGATGACCTAGGATCCCCCCTCTTCAAATATTTCATTCCCTCCAGTTATTCTATATACCACAAATAACTGAAACGAAACACTCATGTAAGTCCTCAGATAAACTATTTCTTTTCTTTTTTTTTAAATTTTTTTATTATACCACCGTGAAACATACAATTACAAAGGTGTTCATAATTGGTTTTTGGTAATACAGTATTCCAGCACCCATCCCTCCACCAGTGCCCCATTTCCACCACCAATGTACCCCTCCCCTCCTGCCCCCCAGGCCGCCTTAATAGCAGGTACCCCAGTTTCCTCTCTTTCTCTCTCTATCTCTCTCTCTGTCTCTGCATCTCTCTCCCTCTTATTTTACACATTGTGGCTAGCCCTGCAGATATTTAGAGTTAGATAAACTATTTCTGAAGCACCATATTCAGGAAATTTTCTAACTAATCAGTATTTGAAATTATACAGCCATCCAACTGGAACTTCTCCAGCACTCTGATTTTATAGATGAGATATCTAAATCTACAGTACAAAGTGACTGACTTAATGTTTGACACTGCAATAGGACATTTTTAATTCTTCTGGATTATTGCCTTTTCAGTATCAACTTCACAATGTAAGAACTGGTAGGATATGCCTGATAATAAGGCCTTGTCTTAAGTGCTGAAAAGAGATTCACCAAAATAGAGATTATTTAAAAATTGTATTTATATGTTACTGTATAAGATCTATCCCAGCAATGTCTAGGGTTCTGGGACCACTCCTGGCAATGCAGGCCTGAATATAAGTTGCTGGGGATCACCAGAGCCATATCCAGTATTGCTGGGGTGTAGGAGGCAGATGACTTGAGATGGGACCAAATGCAGAGCCTCATACATGCTAGGTATGTGCCCCACCACCTCGATCTCTCAGGCCCTAAATACATTATTTTAAGCAAGGTTATTATTATTTTAATAATACATGCCAGACGTTGCTCTAAATGCTCAATTACTATCTGTTGCATTTCTTTCTCTTTTCTTTCTTCTCCAAATTCATATTTTTCCCTCTTTCACTAATTTCCATTCTGTCCACTGTTTGGAAATGATACCCACCCATGTTTATTATTTCAGGGATTATCATGGCTGACTTAATATGAGGTCTGAAGTTAATAGCATTACCTTTCTCATAAATAATCAAGAGACCTTGGACAATATCAACTCCAGCATAAGCCCAGTATTCTATCTCTGATTTCCCTCCTAAAATAAGATATATCACAATATTTGTTCCATAGCCAATGTCTGCAAAGATACGTCTTCCTACTTGCTGATGTATTTGTCCACCATTCTTTTTTCATAGGCTTTTATTTTTAGATAAATATGCTTTATTAAGTTGAGAAAATTATTCTCTATTACTAATTTAATAGAAGGTTCTTATTAAAAATAGATGTTGGAATAGATTATGTCAAATGCTTTTAATGTATCTATTAAGACACACATGTTTTTCTATCTTTAAATATGGTGAATTATATTAATTTTTAAGTGTGAAATCAAGATTTTTGTCTAGAATAAAACTTTGTTGTACTATTTACCTTTATTATATTGCTGGATTTGACTAGATAAGTAGTTTTAATTTATTCATACAAAGTTATTCATATTTTCTTATAAACTTCTATAACTATAGTGACATCACTTCTCATTCTGTCACATTTCATTTTTTATAAGGAAACTCATATCTTCTTTTATTCTTGATTAATTTGACTGAAGTTTTCTTTTTTCTGTTCTCTGTCATTGATTTCTGCTCTTATCTCTAGTATTACTTTTTTTTTAGTTTAATTGTTCTTTTTTCTAGTCTTTTGAGATTGAGACTGAGGATATTGATTTAAAATTTGTCTTCTTGGGGCTAAAGAGATAATACAAGGTTTAAAGTGATTGTCTTGCACATTACCTACTCAAGTTCAAGTGCATCCCCAGCACACCATATGGTCCCCTGAGCCCTGCTAGGAGTGATTCCTTAGCCAGGAATAAGCCCTGAGCATAGTTGGGTGTGGCCCAGAAACGAAACAAAAAAAAAATTTTTTTTTCTTTTTAAATATTAGTATTCAATGTATAAATTTCTAAATGCTGCTTTGACAGATACCATGAATTTACATATTTTATATTCTTAGTTGTATTGTTTCAAAGTACTTTATAGTTTCCCTTTTGATATCTTTGACCCATATAATACTTAGATGTTTGTAATTTGGTTTCTAAATATTTGGTATTTTAGGATATTTTTCAGTTATTAGTTTCTAATTTAATTCTATTGTAATTAGAAGTTCCTCTACCTTCTTGCGAAGCTCTGCTGGGGTGGCAGGCCAGGGCTAGAACCCGCCTTCCCTCCCGGGCACCTCGTGATCAGCTGGGCACAGGGAGAGCCAATAGCAGCTCTGCCCCATGTATGTGAGTCTCTGGATCAGGCATAACTGGGCTGGGCTTGAAAAAGACTGCTGCAGAGTGGGTCTCTGATGAGCCGGTCTTGTGATCACCTCTTCTGCTGGGTGTACCTCTGATAAGTGGGGAGTCTGGATGTGGAAAATGGCAGCCCTCATGGTGTGGGGGTTCCTCTGCCTTTTTGCGAGGCTCTGCTGGGGTGGCAGGCCAGGGCTAGAACCAGCCCAGGTATGCCTGATTTAGAGACTCACATACATGGGGCAGAGCTGCTACCGGCTCTCCCTGTGCCCAGCTGATCACTAGGTGCCCGGGAGGGAAGGCGGGTTCTAGCACTGGCCCGTCACCCCAGCAGAGCCTCACAAGAAGGCAGAGGAACCCCCACACCATGAGGGCTACCATTTTCCAGGTCTGGACTTCCCACCCAGCAGAAGAGCTGATCACAAGCCTGGCAAAGCAGCCGCAAGCAGCCACACGGTTCATCAATAAATGCACAAGATGAGAGGCAACTACAAGAGTATCCCACCTGCACAGCAGAGCCTGGCAAGCTACCCATGTCATATTTGATATGCCAAATACCAGTAACAATTATAGACATAATACCCATGACCTGATGGAATTGTTTGAGGCTCTTTATGTTCCTGGAGCGAGCAGATGCCCTTGGCTACACTGGTGCCCGCTGGAGCAAATCTATGAACAACAGAAGACAAGTGATACAAGTGAAGTGAAGTAATTAGAAGTAAACCTCATATTATTTGAATTACTTTAAATAGATTGATGTTTCTTCTGTGGCCCAGAATATGGTTTACTTGTTGAATAATGCTTTCTCCTTTTATTTTACTTTCAAATGTATATGTTCTGTGCAGGCTTCTAAAAGTGTGCATTCTACTGATGGATGTCTAAAATATATCTATTAGATCAAGTTTATCAGCAATATGTTTCCAAAGGGGTCTACCAATTAGAGACAGAATATGTTGAAATCTTGGACCGTAATTACCTATTTTTCCTGCAGTTGTATCAGGTTTTACCTCATAAAGTTTGAAGCTGTTTTCAGTTTCATAATATTTAGTATTGTGACATTTTCTTGAGAAACTGTCCTCTTTATCTATACTGAAATGACCATCTCAATCTCTTGGAATAGTTTTTGCTCGAATTCTGTTTTGCCGTTATTAAAAGAGGCCCTCCAGGGGCAGGGAGGATGTGGTCCATGACAGGGAACATGCCACACTTGTGCAAGTCCTGAATTCCATCCTGGCACCACATGGCTCCTGAGAAGCACCTAAAGTGGTCCCTGCACAGACATGGATAGATAAAAGGTCTCCAGCACTCTGCATTAGTGCTATCATGGAATAGTTCTTTCTGGTTTTTGACTTTTGACTTATTTGTAACTACTCCCAGCGGTGCTCGGGGGACCATGTGGGATGCCGGAGATTGAACCCAGAGGGGCTTGGGCTGGCCAAGTGCAAGGCAAAGCCCTACCCACTGGGCTATCGCTCTGGCCCCTAGGGATTGTGGATATTGAGAAGGAGGAACACAGAGGGAAAGTACATTTTTAACACATTTTATTATTATGCCTTCAAATAGTTAATATTAACTTTGATCTCCTGGAAGGTACTCTATATGGGATGCCGGGGATCGAACCTGGGTTGGTTGTCTGCTCCAGCAAATCGATGATGAACAGGAAGACAGTGACACAGTGAGTTGTTTTTTCTTGTGGATAACAGATCTTTACCTACTCAGATAATCTCTGACATGTAATTAGGTTGTTGGAATTGTGCTACCCAACATAGGAGGCACTAGTCACACGTGCCTAAGTTCATTAAAAATTTAAAAGTAGGGCATATATACATGCCCTCCCTGCTGGACTATCGCTCTGGCCCCAGATATATAATTTTTTTTCAAATTATTTTGCCTGGTTATTGACCTCTATCAAACGCCCTACCCGCTGGGCTATCGCTCCGGCCCCTATATATTAAGGTTGATTATTTTCCTTTCACATAGGGCAGAGCTGCTACTGGCTCTCCCCTGTGTCCAGCGCTCATGAGGCTCCCCGGGAGGAATGGCGGGTTCTAGCCCCTGGCCCACCACCCCAGCAGAGCCTCGCAACAAGCCAGACAACCCCCACTCCATGAGGGCCTCCATTTTCCACATCTGGACTTCCCCTTAGTCAGAACTCCACCCAGCAGACCAGCCTATCACAAGCGGCCGTGCGGTTCATCAATAAATGCTGGATTTAGAGGTGACTACAAGAGTATGCTACCCGGACGGCAGAGCCTGGCAAGCTGCCCGTGTCGTATCTGATATGCCAAATACCAGTAACAATTATAGACCTCATTCCCATGACCTGATGGAATGGTTTGAGGCTCTTTATGTTCCTGGAGCAAGCAGGTGCCCTTGGGCTCTACTTGCATGAGACAGGACATATGGAGATGTTACTGGTGCCTGCCTCGAGCAAATCGATGATGAACAGGAAGACAGTGATACAATGAGTTGTTTTTTCTTGTGGATAACAGATCTTTACCTACTCAGATAATCTCTGACGTGTAATTAGGTTGTTGGAATTGTGCTACCCAACATAGGAGGCACTAGTCACACGTGCCTAAGTTCATTAAAAATTTAAAAGTAGAATTTTTAGTCCTACTAGCCATATTTCATGTTTCAGTGGCCATCTGTGGCTGAGAACTACAATATTATACAGCTCTGGCAGAAATTATTTCTCTTTGGTTACAATGGGACTACTGAAACGGCTGGGTTTCAGGCTAATGTCTTGCTGTTTCTTTTCTATTCATCCTATCTATTCTTTACTCTCTGTTCAATTCTAGTTTACTAGCTTTCAAGTATTCTTGGTCGAGCTTTATTTTCATTATGCCTTGCTTGTAATGGAAAATGTTCACTTTATTTATTTAAATATATTAGCATACATATTAAATATTTTGTTTCAATAATTCCAACATTTGAAATATTTGTAGATCTATATTTAATGAAGTTATTTTAATGGTTCTTATTCATGATATCTTGTTTTCAATGTATTTGTGAATAAAAACATATAAACATATATTAATTTCTGAGGAGACGGTAAGGGGTAAAGTGTATGCCTGTGGTAGAGTCAGTTTTGTTTATTTGATTATTTCAAATATTTTATAGACTATCACATATTTATGCTTAATTAAATATAGTGCTCTCATTAAATACAGGCAGAAAGATACACATGATAACCTCTAAATGTATGTATTACAATCCACAAAGTGTAAGAGAAGGAAGAGAGAGAGAGAGAGAGAGAGAGAGAGAGAGAAAGGGAAAGAGATAGTAAAACTGTCATAGAGGCAGGCTAGGGAGGGGGAGGGAAAAAAACCATATAAACATAGATATCATATATATATATATATATATATATTTGCTGCCCATTTTCATAGAATTCAACCTGCAGTAAATCTTTTCTGAGGGGTATGAATGGGGTCACATCCAGCAGTGGTCAGGGTTCAGTGCTCCAGGGCCAACCCTGGAAATGTTCAGAGGACAATGTGGTATAAAGGATCAAACTTGGTCCTCAGGCATGCAAAGCGTATGCAGTAGCCCCTGGAGCTATCTACCTATCCCATGCAGGAAATCCTTGAGGTCTGAATTCAAATTATATTCCTCCCCAGAAATTTGCATTTGTTTCTTTCAGTTGTTCAGGCTGCTGTCTGGGATGATAGGTTAACCGTATAACCTAAAGTTCTTCCTTCTGATTAGAGAATGGCTCAATAGGTTTTGGAGCATGTGCTTGCATGCAGGAAGGTTGGTTTTAGTCCCCAGTACACATTCTCCTGAGCACCACCAGGAGCACCCCTAAGTCATGGGTTAGTGTCGGAGAGTGCTGGGTTTCCCGGACAAAATCTGGGGAGCAGGGTCAGGGATCCCCTTCTGCCCCAGGGATCAAACGGCAGACAGAGAAAGATGCAAGAATTCAGCAAAGTTTCAAAAGGCTTTACTTTCACAGGTTCTGGTGTACAATCTAGTAACAGGAAAACCCCAGACTTTAGGTTCCTAGCTGGGCCCTGGCCATGTGTACGTCTAGAATCCTGGGTTGAGATGGCTGCTACCATGTGCTAAGGCCCAACAGGGGAGAGAGAATGGAGAGGAGGAAAGCAGAGGCAGAGGGCAAAAGAGAAGCCAAGTTGCCAAAAAGTCCTTTCTCCTTTCTCCTAGCTTATTTTATAGACAGAAACCCACCAAAAACTTCCAGCCCAGTCCATCATGGGCTGAGCTATCTACAGAGGAAGCCAGGTAAATGACCATATTGAAATGTAGATCTTCAGGTGGGCCCTTTGGCTCAAGATTCACAAATGCCAGAACTGATTCCCTGAGATATAATATCCCTAACAGAGTGGAGAGGGGCTGCATCTCTAAACCAGAAAGAAGTTCAGAATGTAATTTGTAGAGAATGGCATTAATACTTTTCTTCTACTTTTTTTTTTTTTTGCTTTTTTGGGTCACACCCGGCAACGCTCAGGGGTTTCTCCTGGTTCTGCACTCAGGAATTACTCCTGGCGGTGCTCAGGGGACCATATGGGATGCCAGGGATTGAAACCAGGCCAGCGTGGGCCAGCCCCATCCAAGGCAAACACCCTACCCGCTGTGCTATCACTCCGGCCCCATTAATACTTCTTACCATGAATATATAGCCAGCTGATTCCAGACTCTAGTTCCCACTAAGGTCCAAAATCCATCAGAATATGGGGGAGAATCAACATTGTCAAAATGGTAATACTCCCTAGAGCTCTGTACAGATTCAATGCAGTCCCTATAAGGATACCCATGACATTCTTCAAAGAAATTGACCAAACGCTCCTGAAATTTGTATGGAACAATAAACCCCCAAGGATAGCTAAAGCAATCCTCGGAAAAAAGAAGATGGGAGGCATCACCTTTCCCAACTTCAAACTGTACTACAAGGCAGTAGTAATTAAACAGCATGATATTGGAATAAAAACAGACCTGAGGACCTATGGAATAGAATTGAGTATCCTGACACCCAACCTCAAACACATGATCATTTAATCTTTGATAAAGGTGCAATGAGTCTAAAATGGAGTAAGGAAAGCCTCTTCAACAAGTGGTGTTTGGAAAACTGGGCAGCAACATGTAAAAAAATGAATTTGGACCTGTGTCTAACACCATGCACAAAAATCAGATCAAAATGGATTAAAGATGTCAACATCAGACTAAAATTCATAAAGTACATTGAAGAAAATATAGGAAAAACCCTCCACGACATTGAAGCTAAAGGCATCTTCAAAGGTGAAACATCACTAACAAAGCAATTAGAAGAAAAGATAAACATATGGGACTACATGAAACTAAAAAAGCTTCTGCACCTCAAAAGAAACAGTGACTAAGATACAAAAGCAGTCCACAGAATGGGAAAGAATATTCACCCAATACCCATCTGATAAGGGGGTTAATATCCAGGATATATCAGGCACTGGTAGAACTTTTTACAAGAAGAAAACAAACAACCCCATCAAAAAGTGGGGAGAAGAAATGAACAGAAACTTCAGCAAGGAAGAAATTCGAATGGCCAAAAAACATATGAAAAAATGCTCATCATCAATAATCATCAGAGAGATGCAAATCAAAACAACAATGAGATACCACTTTACACCACAGAGACTGGCACATATTCAAAAGAGCAAGAACAACAAAGTGCTGGCGTGGATGTGGGGAAAAGGGGACACTCATCCACTGTTGGTGGGAATGCCGGCTGGTACAGCCTTTCTGGAAAACAATATGGACATTCCTCCAAAGACTAGAAATTGAACTCCCATTTGACCCAGCCATACCACTCCTGGGAATCTACTCTGGGAAACCAAAAATACGCAGCAGAAACACCATCCCTACTTTTATGTTCATAGCAGCATTATTCACAATAGCCAGAATCTGGAAGCAACCAGAGTGCCCGAGAATCGATGACTGGATAAAGAAGCTTTTGGTGCATGTACACAATGGAATACTATGCAGCTGTTAGGAAAAATGAAGTTATAAAATTTGCCTATAAATGGATGGACATGGAAAAGATTATGTTGAGCGAAATTAGCCAGAAGGAAAGAGACAGATACTGAATGACTGCATTTATTTGCATAACATAAATATATATGTACATATTAAGATACCAATATCCAAGGTCAAGTGAAATATATATCAGGAGGTCTTGTCAAAGGTGGAAATTATCACAAATGTGTGGGAGTCAGAGGCTAGGTAAGACAGAAAATGGAACAGTGTGCTAACAATTGTCGAGGGTACTAATGCCAACCTAGAACTGAGCATTAAATAGAGGCAAAAAAGATACACATGACAACCCTTTAATGTATGTTCTGTAATTCAGAGTCTGGAAGGGAAGGAAAAGAGAAAGAGAGAGAAAGGGAAAGAAATAAAGAACCTGCCATGGAGGAGGGCTGGGGGAGGGAGAGAGAACCGGGGACGTTGGTGGTGGGAGATGGGCACTGGTGGTGGGATGGGTGCTGGAACACTGTATGATCAAAACCCAAATATGAACTTTTCAATTGTATATCTTTGTAATTGTAAAAATAAAAAAATTTTTTTTAAATCCATCAGAATAATTCACTTTGTCGTTACCTTTGGAATCAGAGACACATCAGTTTTCCCAGAGTCACAGTGGCATGTTTCTTTGAACTAGAAGAACTGATTACATTATGGTTGATCCAATGTGGCCAAGTACTCTTGGAATATCTACATATATGTCCCTCGTGGGGACCCATGGGAATAGGAAGAGTATTAAACTGGAGCAAGCAAGATTCATAATAAGCATATTTATGCCGTATAAAATTATGAAATCAATCCAATTCTGCCCAACCTCCCATTGTGTCTGCTCGGAGATTCCCTAAAGGCAGGGAATAGCTCTTCACATAAGTTAAATGTAGCCAGAGGCTAGAGCTCAGTAGGGTGTGTCACCCAACAGACCAGGAGTAGCCTTGAGTGTGGCCCCAACAAAGCCTACTGCCGTATCACCCCTGAATGAGCCCGATCTCATCTGATCTCCAACAAACAAAGAAAAATAAATAAAGTAGATTCTGACTAAGGAGAACTCAGAGCTGATGCTGTGAGTATCAACTCCATCTGTGAGTTCTAGGAGAGGCCTGCCCCACCCACCTGCACAACCTTAAAGCTGTTTCTTCACTACCTCCTGGGCAACATGACTTTCCAACTCGATTTGTCACTGTGGTTTTGATGACTGAGTGCCACACTCTTTAGTTACGGTGCTAAAACACATTCTTCTTAAGCACTCACACACATGCAGTCCTGGCCATGCACCTAGGTACATGTGCTGAGCTCACACACTGTAGCAGCCCTGAAGGTGTCAAACAGCTGAGCTGCTGGGACCACACGTGTGACTGTAGATTGAAATCATAGCCTTGCGCTAGTAAAGCCAGCACTTAGCTACTGAGCCATCAGCAGCCTAAAATCAAATTCCCCAATGTGATTTATTTTTCCTTTTCTTTTTAGACCTTTCTTGGGTTTAATCCCAAATACTGGGGGAAAAAAAGATTACAATGTATACATGTACAGCATGTCGAGCTGTATATAAAATGCATGTGAATTGGATGTTTAGATCATAACTTTGGTCAGTCTTGGCTGTTAACTCCTGACTCTGCCCTGCTTTTGCAGTCTTGGTGAAGGAGAGACTCTGGATTTTGAAAAAAAGTCTCAGGGCAATGGAAACTTGGCACTTGTTTCCTGTCCAGATTTTCTTTGACTACAGTTTTCACTACACTAAGATCAATAGATTCCTTACTTCAGTGGCAGGCTGGGATCTATTTTGGTGGACTGAGCAGAAATAGAGACTGAGAATGCCCAGTTGCTCAGGACTTGTAGTGCTGCGGACCACCAGGGCCACCCCAAAGGGGTACTGCAGGGTGGGCTACCAGGTGCTGGGGTGCAAACTATTCCCTGACTCATGCCTTGTTTTGCACGCATCCCTAACTGCTACGCTCTTGCCAGCATGATTATTTAAAAATGTCTTACCAGGAATTTGAGCAAAGAGGGTTGTTCAGAGTATCGATTCTATAATCCTGCTAGAAATGAAAGTTTATAGCTCTGTTATATTTCATCTAGGGTGCTAGATGGCAAACTTTGGAGCCTTTGGTTAACAACAAGGAGACAATAATTTTTATACGTTGAAAGCCTGCTTTGGCCCCAGCCTTCTGCATGCATATCTCCAATCCTCACAATAATCCCCCAAGTATTCTTTCCATTTAGCAGATAAAGCAATTAGGATTACATCACACAACAAAGGAACTTGTATTCTGCTCTGAACTACTAATCCTAATCTCTCAGCTGCACTATTTCCTCTTAGGAGAGAGAGAGTTTACCCCAGTTTATAACTGACAGCAGGATTTTCCACTTCTGTGTCCCAATAGGTTTCCAACAGCTCAGCCCCTTTCCTCTACATGCTTCTTCATCGGACTCAGACTTCCCTGCAATAAAACCATGTAGAAGTGACTTCCTCAGATTAGTAGTCAGAATTCAGATTCTCTCCCTCTCCTCCTATTTCCAAAGCTCCAGGTGACCTTTTATTTGTATGTGACCTGGAATCAGTTCCTTCATCTCATCTTTTAGTCCATGTTGTACCTAATAAGTCTTTCTCATAACTGCAGACTTTACACACCATTTTTTTCTTCATTTTGGGAGGTTGGTGGCTTTTGTCCTTAGCAGCTGTGGCCTTAGTCTTTATCTGGGTTTGCAATCAGGAAGCAGTGATACTTCCTGAGAGTGTTCAGGGTACAATTTTTACACAATACAAATTGAGTTCACTTTGGAGTTGCTTGAGGCTTCTGAAAGGGTTGACTCTGCTTTGCCCAGTTTTCTACAGGTTAAAGCCAGCAGTTGGTGAGAACCAACCTCTGTGGTTTACATGTCCTTATGCTTCCTGAGCAACGTAAGTGGAGCATTTGGAAAGAAGGCAACGATCAGGATTGGTGTCTTGAAAACCGTTAAAAGGAGGAAGTTTATCAACGTAGTCAGAGTAAATCTCCAAACCACCTCAGTATGCTAACACACACACACACACACACACACACACACACACACACACACACACACTTCTTGTTCTGAGGATCGGTCAGCAGGTTATTGGAGAGAACTAACCTATGCCCAGAGGCACAGTGGGGCTCCACAGCGGAATGTTGTCCTATTATCAGAGACATGTATATTTTTGTACATTCTCCTAATCAAAAAGTTGGAGGAGATTCATCATTTTTCACTAGTGAGATCAATAATCAAGGAAAGAGAAAAGGCACTGTGGGAGCCACTTCTTCTGTCTGTGAAATACCCACGCTTTTCTACTTCTATTTTTTGGGTCACACCCGGCGATGCTCAGGGGGTTCCTCCTGGCTCTGCACTCAGGAATTACTCCTGGCAGTGCTCGGGGGACCATATGGGATGCCGGGGATCAAACCGGGCCAGCACAGGCTGGCCGCGTGCAAGGCAAACGCCCCACCCGCTGGGCTATCGCTCCGCCCCTACTTTTCACTGGTTGAAAAGCCCTTAAAACCTTCCCCACTATTATGTGTTTTCAAGGTGTTCTCATCTTACTGGCTAGACTTGAAATTTTGAAACAAAATTGATATAACTTAAACAAAATTACTATGTAATTTACCCTGCCCTTAAACACTATTAAAATTCACAATCTTCCTATTAAGTCTGTATGCTAGGAGCCCTTTCTGGGCCTTCTTTCCAAGGTAACATCTTGAGGCAGAGACTTGGAGGGAAGCAAGTGGGCAAATTCACGAGTCAGTCTGTGTGAACAGATTTAGTGACCGAAAACGGGCAAATGTCCAGTGGCCTGACATTTGGCATCATGCCTAAAGTCAAAGTGTTCAGCTTGCTGGTCTCTGAAAACAATAATCCAAAATTATCTGTCTACCTCCTGCCTGGTCTCCCAGAAAATAACATACACAGGGTCTTTAGGGTCTTTAACAGTGAGAGGATCTTTTTTTTCTGGAATTCAGAGTGAGGTCTCTAAGTCCCACAAAGTCCCTGTGAAGTGTATAAGTATATTACCATTTTCACAAGAAAAGGGGGGGTGGGGGGAAAGTGGGATAAATATCCAGGAATGAGACTTCCCGACCTCAGGCTTAATCCTGTTCCCACCTATCACAGCCTCACAAGTCCAGGATTCACATAGCAGCTCTGCCTCTCAGCACCTGTGTGACTCTGGGAAATCACCTCCCTGGGTTTCAGCTTTCTTATTATAATCCAGGCATGACAATTTTCTAGTAAGAATCTTAAAGGGGGAAATACTGGCAAAACATTTGACTCATTGGGGTCAGGAATATAACTCAGTGGTAGAGCACCTGTTTTGCATGTATGAAACCACGGACTCAATCACCAGCACAGCTTACTGGTAATGCTCGGGTACCTTATGTGGTGCTGGGGGGTTGAACAGAGGTTGACTACACGTAAGTCAAGTGCCTTACCCTTTTTTTGCTATCTTGCCCCCCACCACCAAATAAAAGCCTTGTTTTTCGTGCCTGAATGGACATAGGAATATGAATGTCCTGAGACGATGAAGTCAGATTCCATTAAAGATGTTGCGGTATGGGGGCGGGGTATAAGCAACATAAACAAAACACCCATAGGGAGGGGCCAGGGCAACAGCACCGTGGGTAGGGTGTTTGCCTTGCACATGGCTGGTGGCTGACCTGGGTTCGATCCCTGCATCCCATGTGGTACCCCGAACACCGCCAGGAATAATTCCTGAGTGCAGAGACAGAAGTAATCCCTGAGCATTGTGGGTGTGACCCAAAAAGCAAAACAAACAAGCAAAAAATACCCACAGGGATAACAATGAAAACCAAAACCATAATAACCTCTAGATGGAAAAGTAATCTTTGTAGCCTCTAAATGTCCTGAGAGGCAGGATCTTGGGAAGGTGCCATCTGCCATGGGAACTCTACTTAACATTTCAGACTTAGTAGAGAGGCTAAAACTGATTGTGTGTGTGTGTGTGTGTGTGTGTGGTGTAGGTGGTGAGTCATACCTGCCTTTGCTCAGGGCTTATCCTTGGCTCTCTGCTCAGGGTCATTCCTCTTGGGGGATGTGGGTCCATATGGGGTGTCAGAGATCAAACTCAGGTTGGCTGCATGCAAGGCAAAGAATGGTAAAGGAGTTATCTCAGGCTCCTAGAACTGATTTTGTGTTTCTTTGCTTTCGGGTCATACCTGATGGTGTTCAGGGCTTACTCCTGGTTCTGTGCTCAGGAATACTACTGGCAAGGCACAGGGAGATCATATGCAGTGCCTGGATTCTAACCCAGGTTTGCTGGAGTGCAAGACAAGCGCCCTCCCTGTTGTATTATTGCTCCAGTTCTAGAACTGATATTTTTTTAGGTTACTCCATAGTTAAAATTTTTCTAGTCTAATAAAATGTATAAAGGGATGGAGAGATAGTACAGGGATTAAGGCTTTGTATCCAACATGGTTACAATCCCTGGTATCACATTTGGTCTCTAAGCCCTAAGAGGCAGGGAGGAGGGAAAAGGAGGAGAGAAAAGTACCTGCCATAGAGACAGGCGGGGGAAAGAAATAATTAATTAATTAATCAATTAATTAAAAATAAAGAAAGGCATCAGACAATGGATTAGTCTTAGAAGGTAGTACACAAATTGCAGCCCTCAGAATGAATGGCTGATTTCATGAATTATTCATTGGGAATTATTTAAAATTGTATGAGAAATTATCTAGCTTTCCAGAGTTTAAAAAAATTACTATGATCCAGTTGACAAACTGGATCAATCAATAACTCAGGAACAAGTGAAGGATGTAAAGAATCTGATTTGATTATGGAGAGCCAGACTGTGAGCCCTGAGAGTCAGACTGTGTGGGGTCAAATCCCAGCAGTGTGACTTTGGGAAGATAGGTAGGTCCCTTTCTGTACTTTACTTAACTATCAAATGGTGTTAATAATAAGAGGATACAAGGGGTAGTAAATTTTACATGTTAATCTGACTGACCACAGTATCCCCAGATTAAACATTGTTACTGGGTTTGTCTGTGCAGTGTTTCCTGGTGAGCATTATAATTATGGGTTTAGAACTTTGCCACACTGGGTAAAAAAAAAAAAAAAAACAGAAAAAAGGCTAAAGGAATTTGCCCCCTTTGTAGTTCACTGCTGACTAATCCAGTTGGGACAGCCCATTTTATCTTCCTCAACAATCAGACTGGAATTTAAACCATTGGCTCTTCTAGTTTTCAGGACTTACATGCAAATATATGCTTCCGGCTTTCCTGGGCCACCAGGATTCCTACAGCTGGAGAGCAAGGGGATTAGCCATCATAACTGTGGGACCCAATTTGTAATTCTCATTCTCTCTTGCTCTCTTTGTGTGTTTGAGAGAGAAAGAAAGAGTAAGCAAGAGGAAGAGATTTTTTCTCAAGAACCCCAGCCAATACTTCATGGAAATTTTTAGGATTATATGAAAAAATGCATATGGAGATGTTACTGGGGCCCACTCGAGCAAATCGATGATGAATGGGAAGACAGTGATACAGTGACAGTGATGAGAAAATGCAGGCAAAGCAATTAGAACATTCCTTGCACATTTCAAGGAAAGGTAGTTACTAATATTAGAAAATATCAATAATGATAAATACTAAAAGAATTTACAGTGGTGAGGCTACTTACTAGGTGCTACTCTGTTCCAGGCTCTTGGAATGTCTCTCTCTCTCTCTCTCTCCTCTCTCTCTCTCTCTCTCTCTCTGCAGCAGAATCATTTTGTTAATTGTATTTACTTGTAAAATGGAGTGGTGAGCATAGGAAACCAGATTTTTCAAAGAAACAATAATAATCGCAGTGAAACTGAAAGTGTAATTAAGGTCTGGAGAGCTTTCATGTTTTTTTATTTTCCAGGTACAGACCTTGAGGACAGATAGTTTTTAGTTGGTACACAATGGAGAAAGCCTAATTCTTATATACTGCAGAACTGAAAAGAGAGATTACATCACACTGAGTACAGAAATGCCTGCTTATGCTCTAGCACTGACCACTGTCTCCTGTAAGTACAATGAGAGCCACATTGTACTTGGTAATAGGTAGAAAGTGCAGCTCAACTGAATGACGAAGATGATTCCTGACCTGAAGAAACAAAGGTCCCATGCCTGTTTTGAAGATCTAGGGGCCTCCAAGTTTAAAGGAAGTCACAAGAGATAATCTATTGTTGATCTTTTACTCATTATTCTGAGATTCCTAGTGTCAACAGCTGACCTTGGTAAGATCAAAACTTCAGTGTATGGATGTAAAGATAAACAAAAGGCACTACATTAAACTAAGAAAAGAAGCTATAACTAGAATAAAAGGATACCCACAGACTGGGAGAGGACTTTTACCCACCACTCTTCTGACAACGGGTTAATATCCAAGACAGTATAAAGTACCGGTAGAACTTCACAAGAAAAAAAACCCAACCAATACCAACAAAAAATTGGGGAAGAGATGAACAGAAACTTCCTCAAAAGAAAACACACAAATGGCCAAAGGATACATGAAAATATGCTCTGTACCATTTAGCATCAGGGAACTGCAAGTCAAAACAGTGAGATATCTTATACCACTGAGACTGGTATGTACATTGGTTTGGTAGGGGGAGAGAACTTCAATTACTGCTGGTGGGAATGTTCACTGTTCCAGCCTTTCTTGGGGTGAAAACATAAGAATACTCCTGAAAAAATAAGAATTGAGCTGTCAAATGACTCAGAAATTCCAGTATTGGCATCTATCACAAACACCCAAGAAAACCTATTAAGAAAAGGCATTTATACTTCTGTGTTCATTGCAGCACTATTCACAATAGTCAAAATCTGCAAAGAGCCCAAAAGCATCCAAAAAAGAGTTCACTGGGCAAAGAGACTGTGGAATATATAAATAATGGAATAATATATTCAACTTTAAAAGAAGAATAAATCATAGAATTTATTGCTAGATGGATGGCGCTAAAATTAGTCAGAAGAGGGACAGACAAAGAACGATCTCCCATATGTGGGATATAAAGAAACATAGTAGGGGAATAACACATGCTCAAGCAACAGAAATTGAGAACTGGTCTTTGGTAAGAAGCTTTTACCATGGAGGGAACAGGGGGAGGGAAATAGGGGGAGGCAGGAATACTGGGTCAGTGGGGAGGGCAATGGACACTCTGGGGAGGGGCGTGGTGCTAGAATGATTTATGCAAGATTCCTATCATTAACAGTATTCAATCATGGAGCCTAAAATAAAATATAATTTTAAAAAATACTGAATAGGTAAATATATGGATTGTATTCTTAACATACTCTTCATAAGAAATCGTATTAGCGGGCCAGAGAGGTAGTACAGGGTTAAGGTTCTTGCCTTATATGTGACTGGCCCCAGTTCCATTTCTGGCACCACATCTGGTCTCCCAAGTACTACCAAGAATGACCCTAGACAGAGCAGAGAACCAGGAGCAAACATTCAGTGCCACCAGTATTGGTACAAACACTCTCCTCCAAAAAAAATCCTATTGCTTTAACTGTTAGACCAAATTAAACTGTTAAGTTATATTTATTCATCAAAAATATTCACTTTTCTCCAGATGCAGAAGTAAATAAAGTAGACATAATCTCTGAGGAGTCTAAATCCAGTTGGGGACTCAAATAACAACCAAGAAAACAAACATAAACTCATAATCAAAAATTGCAAGAGGTGACTTGTGAACACAATCTCTGTGGCCCAGGCAGCATCTTGTAGAGGCTCTCTGTGGGATGTATGTAGCCTGGTACTTCTCTGTGTCTGTAGAGTGAAAGGAAGGAACCCAAGGGTCATTGCTTTTCACAGCATAAGAAGTGGAAGAGAAAAGGAGGAAGTTTCATGACCACAGTAGCATTTGCATACATACCCGGTAAGGAGTATTGGGGTGGGAGGGCTGGCACCATGTCCTAGCTGGAAGGCTGCACCCCTGGGAGAAAAGATCATCTTTATTCTTGGGAACTTTAGGAAGTGAATAGACTGTCCAGAGGCTACAAGTGTTGACTGTTAAGTCCTTGGGAAGAAACCCTGATCACTCTTTTTATCCTCTTGGTCCAAGAAAAGATCATCTCCAAGCTGGGTGTTTCCAGCACCCACCCAGGGTTTTGATAGAATTATAGAACTTAGATGGTTAGAACTGGAAAGTCCCCTTAGTGAGCATTTAATCCCTCATCCTCACTTTGTAAAGAAGTAAACAAGTTCAGAGAGGGGATAAGCCTCAAGTTCAAGAGCTAGTTCAGCAGTATACTAATAATTATGGTAAAATAACAACACCAGCGTAGAACTGAGCATTGAAAGTAGGCAAAAGGATATACATGATAATCTCTAAATGTATGTATTGCAATTCACAATGTGTAAGAGAAGGAGAGAGAGAGAGAAGTGAAAATTGCCTGCCATAGATGCAGGCTGGAGAGGGAGGTAATTGGGGACGTTGGGGGTGGGAAATGGGCACTGGTGGAGTGATGGGTGCTGGAACACTGTGTGACTGAAACCCAAATATGAACACTTTTGTAACTTTATGTCTCACAGTGGTATAATAAAAAAAAATTTAAAAAAGAGCTAGTTCAGGATCTAGGACTGGCTAGATGCTCAGCAGTCACTTTCTGCTCTTAGCACAAAGGAGAATTGCACTTTCCAGCCTCTTTCACAGTTTCATCGGGATCATGTGTTGGTACACTGACCAAAGAAATGTGTAGAGAAGTGATCTAAGTCTGACCTCAGAAAGGTTTCATATGATCCTATTCACTATCTGCTTTCATCTGTCAGCTAAATACAAAAGAGAAGGCACCAAGCAATTTCTAGAAAAATGGTGGTGTG